>JAOSBK010036225.1:0-23165 GCA_027568895.1 Erythroxylum shatona | reverse complement strand
CCAATGGTTCAAGAATCAAGTCATTTGGAGGTCTAGGGAAGGAGTTATGGTCAAAAGAAGCAACCATGTTTATGACCTCAATCATACTGAACCTGTTTCGGGGAAACAGCCATAACTTTCTGTAAAAATTTCTTATTGAGGTGTTCTTTGGATGGTTCAACAGAATACTTAAATAGCTACAACTCTCATGAAGATGTCGAAGGCAAATGCTTTCATCTTGGGGGTTGAAAATGGATCAGATGATATGACATCATTTTTTAGACGAAGTGACGTTATCAGACAAAGCAAGGTTGGGAAAATTGTCATAACTTTCCCTACAGATATTGGATTGAGGTGTTCTTTAGCTGGTTGGAAAGAGAAATTCAATATATACAACTTTCATGAAGGCCTCAGAGTAATATTCGGCCTCTAAAAGGGTCAGAAATAGGGTAGAATAAGGAAGGAAAAAGGTCAAACTAAGATGAGAAAAGTCAAACTAATACGATGAACAGTAACTGAGACGATAGGATAAACAGTAACTGAGACGATAGGATAAACAGTAACTAAGACGGTCAAATTGAGACGCAAAAAGTCAAACTAAGACGATGAACAGTAACTTCGTCTCATTTTTTTGCGTCCAGAACGTATTCACTTATAAGAATTATAACTTTTGACTCCGATGTTCAAATTTTTCATATAATATATCGTTGGAAAGATAAAAGAAAGATCTACAACCTTCAAAAAGCAACTTTGCCAAAATATATCTATATCAAGTCCAGATTTGCTCCCGAAATCAGAACACGAATTTTACAATTAGCTTTCAACGCCCTGCACCCATACTCTCAACTTCATGACAACTTTTGAGACTCTTAGAGACAGAACTGAAATTTGATATCTTCATAAAAAATGTAGCCACATATCTCTAGTTTAATCCAAATTAAGAATCATCTCATTTGGACAACTATAGAAAATGTTGTGGCTAAAATACTGAAGCATACTCAGTGAACATTTTCCAGATCAACTCTTTATTTCAAAAATCTTTCCTTACACAATTCATATCAAAATCACCTTTTCTACTTCATTTACTCCTCATTCTCAACTTCATTTCAAATCAATGTCCTCTATAAAGAAATCATAATCCATGAATAATCATGAACACGAATAACAGAACATACACGTATGTACATATTCTTCATCAACTTACCACACAAATATTGCTTTCATTTTACTGCTAACTTTCACTTTAATTCTTCCTATTTCAAAAATCTCTTATTCACCAAAAACACCCGAGCAAATCATGAATCTATCCACTTTCATTATTCCCTACTTTACTCTTGTCTATCATTTCTTGGCTCAAGAACTTTCATTCATAAGCTCTTAACTCGTGACTAATCACCCAAATTTCTTATTCAATAGTTCTGATCTTTTACGAAAAGTTCGGGGTCCAACAATAATACTATGTTGAGGCGTCTCCTATTTCTTGGATAAGTTCCCTGTCTTTTAGCATTTCTCATAAGACCTGCAAAATAACTATGCATCTTGATGTATGATGGGCCAATAGAACCCACTCTCTAGAATCTTATAAGTTATCCTCTTCGACCCAAAATGACCACCTCCTTCTAAAGAATGACAAAAGGTAAGAATAGACTTGTGTTTTATTTCTGGAACACTCCTGCTAAAAATTTAGTCAAAACATTCTTTTCATCAATAAGGATCATCCCAAAAATAGTATTTGGATTCATCCTTTATTTTATCCTTATGATCTTTTATTAAATCATTTGAAAACAACCTAGTAACTAAATAGTTAGATATATCTGCATACTAAGTTGAATCACCTTTATTCAAAGAGTAAAGTTACTCATCTAAAAAGAATTTAGACACCATAGTCCAATCCTTTTAGGTATTATTCTACTAAGGTGATCTGCTACTAAATTCACTGCACTTTTTTATCTCTAATTTCTAAATCAAATTCTTCAATAAGAGCATCTATCGTAGTAACCTATGCTTTGATTCATTCTTTTTTATAAGATATTTAAGTGCAACATGATCTGAGAAAATAATTACTTTGGTTCCTAAGAAGTATGAACGAAAATTTTCTTATGCAAATATAATAGCAAACATTTCTTTTTCTGTTATAATGTAATTGTGTTGAGCAGGGTCCAAAGATTTAGATGCATAATATATTACATAAGGTTTTTTATCTTTTCTTTGACCTAACACTACTCCAACTGACCTATCACTCACATCAAACATTATTTCAAATGGTAAACTCCAATTAGGTGGGTGAATGATAAGAGCACTAGTCAACCTTTCTTTCAATTCATCAAAAGCATTTTTCCAAGTATCATCAAACACCAAAAAAAAGAGTCCTTAGCCAGTAGTGCATATAAAGGAAATTCAATTTTTAAAAATTTTGTGATAAAACAATGATAAAAACTAGTATGGCCTAAAAATGATCTAACTTCCCTCAGACACGTAAGATATGGAAGAGAACTTATGGTCTCTATCTTTGCCTTATCAACTTCTAAACCTTTTGAACTTACTACATGCTCTAATAACACACCTTGTTTTACCATAAAATGATATTTTTCATAATCTAAAACAAGATTAGTATCAATACATGTTTGTAAAACAATAGAAAGATTAAAGAGACATAAATCAAAAGAATCACCAAACATAGTAAAGTCATCCACAAAAATTTCCATTTTATGCTCAATTAATCAAAAAGCGCTCATCTTTCAAAAGTACTTGGAGCATTATAAAGTCCAAATGACATTCTCCTAAATGCAAATGTATTGAAAGGGCATGTAAATGTAGTTTTATCTTGATCTTTAAATGATATAGCAATTTATGTATACCCTAAATACCCTTCTAAAAAGCAAAAGTAAGATTGTCCCGCTAGTTTTTCGGCATTTGATCAATAAAGGGTAAACTGTAATGATCTTTTTTAGTTACTTGGATGAGTTTTTTTGGTAATTAATACTCACTCTCCACCCATTTGATATCCTAGTAGGAACAAGTTCACCTTGGCTATTTTTTACTATAATTATGCCTATTTTCTTTGATATTATGTATGGTCCTTACCCATTTAAAATATGAAATAGGGTATATTATGCCTGCATCTAACTACTTTAATATTTCCTTCCTTACTATTTCCATCATGTTAGGCTTCTCTGATAGGTTTGGCATTTTCTTTTAGAAGGAACCTATGTATATATAAAGTTGGATTAATCCCTTTTATATCAGCTATGGTCCACCGTATGGCATCCTTATGGTCTTTTAATACTTGTAAAAGTTTCTCTTCTTGTGACAAAGTTAAAGCACTTGAGATTATAACAGGCAAAGTAGCATTCTTAGCCAAAAAAACATACTTGAGATTTATGGGAAGAGGTTTCAACTCTAATTTAGGTGCATGAACAACTAATGGTACTAAATTAGAAGTAGTAAGAGGTAACCAATTAGAAAGTACTAATTGATCCTTCTGTAAGGACTTATCTGTCTGTATTGCTTCCTCAATGCTCTTGATTCCCTCTAATTGTTTCACATCATCACCTGTGCTTATGCTAGACTCAAATAACATGAGTACAATCTCATCAATAATATCTACATTGTCAACAAAGCATAAATAATTAACATTATTAGGGTATTGCATAGCATCAAAAATGTTAAACGTAATAACCTATCTGTTGAATTCCATGGTAATGTTACTTTTATAGACATCTATCCTTGTTTTTGTTGTTTTAAGAAGGGGTGTTCCTAACAGTAGCAATACTTTTAAGAAAGGGTCTTCCTAACAGTAATGACACTTACTTTGATGGATTACAAATTTCTCCCATATCTAGCACATAAAAATCAACTAGAAAAACTAACTCATTCCTACACTAAACCATCTTTAAGTATATTGTCAGGATATACATTTGACCTATTAGTTAGCTGAATTTCTAACCCTGTCTTTCTTAAAGGACCTAACTTGAGAGACTCATAAATATATCTGGGCATAACATTTATAGAGGCCCTTAAATATAACGCACACCTTTCAAAACTAATATCTCTTATATAACAAGGGATAGTGAACATACCAAGGTCCATACATTTTATAGGAAATTTCTTTTCAATCATAGCTTACACATTCTCTCCTATACTTACCTTTTCATTTTCCTTGAAACGCCTCTTGTTAAAACATAACTCTTTCAACAACTTCGTATATCATGGATCTTGTTTAATTGCTTCCAAAAGAGGAATATTAACTCCAACTTTCTCGAAGGTTTCAAAATTTTATTAATTAGCTACCTCTTTTCTTGATCTTGCTAATATGTAAGGAAAAGGAGGAACTCTTTTAAACTTGTCTATTGATAATTTGTGATGTTCTTTTATTTTCTTCTTTCTTATTTTCCTTTTCAGACTTAGTTGTAACTTCTAACTCTTTTTCCACTTCACAACTTTTTCTTTTTCTTTCTTTGAGTTCTCTCAATTCTTTCCCACTCCAAACCAATATTACGCTGGCATTTTTTTTAATTACTTAGGATGGGTTAAGCAGGCAATTTCCTAGATAATCTGATTTCTAATTACTTAGACTGGTGCAAATTTTTCTGATTTAGGTCTCTAAATGTTGTAAATATGCATCTATCTTCTTTTTATATTATACCCTCTCTGTGTGTACTTGCCCATTTTAGTTGGCTAATTATTTCACCATATCTTTTAAGGATTGACTAGGGGGTTGGTTTTGAGATGGGTTAGGTATAAAAGAAATCCTTAGACTGTTTTGGTTACTAAAAAATGTATATGGGTTTGTCCTAGGTCTATATCTAAAGTTTGGATAATCTTTCCAACCCTCATTATATATGTTTGAAAAAGAGTCATATTTCCTCTGTGTTTTTCCATGATAACTACCCGTAACATTCACTTCTTGAGCTAACAAAGAAGGACATGCATCAGTAGTGTGAATAAAAGCAGTGTAAATCCATAAGCACAAATTTGGGTAATACTAGTAGTTGCAAGTTTTGACATTAAAGTAGTCAAATGAGCTACTTATTGAGAATTTTCCTTTAGTTATTCCTGAATGGCTTGCACAACTATTTTGTTAACTATCCTAACTTGATTAATCTCATTTTTTGTTCCAAATTGTTGTGAATTTTCAGCCATATTGGAGATTAATCGTCTAGCTTATACAAGATTTTTATTAACTATTGCCCCATCATTAGTTGCGTCTATCATGCTCCAATCATGTGGTAAAAGTCCCTTGTAGAAATATTGTATTAATAATTGGTTAGTAATTTGATGATTGGGGCAACTAGCACATAGTCTTTTAAATCTTTCCAAATATTCATATAGTAACTCATTTATGCTTTGTCTAATTCCACATATTTTTTACTAATAAATCATGTTTTCCTAGCAGGAAAATATTTTACAAGAAAAGTTCTATACAAATTTGCCCATGTATTTATAGATCTAAGAGATAAATAATAAAACCAATCTTTAGTATAATCATGCAATGAAAATGGAAAAACACGTAATTTCAGTTGTTCTTTATAAATTCCTTCAGGTCTCATAGTAGACCAAACAACCAAAAATTCTTTTAAATGCCTATGAGGATTCTCACCTACACATCTACAATATTTAGGCAATAAATTTGAGAAACCTGAATTCGACTTCAAAATTCTTTCCAATAATGGGAAGGCAATGCATAAAGGTTGATCTTCTAAGTTTGGTTCTGAAATTTCCTTCAAAGTAGTTGCATCCATTTTTATCCTTTTGTCTCCCTTTTTAACTTGTACTTCAATTTCTTTTCCATCTCTCAATTTCATAAATCACCTTGTCTCTTCTTTACCTATTTTTTAAAAACAAAAGGATTGTTAGTTATGATTCAAAATAAATAAATAAACTAGGCAAATAAAACTTTCCCCAGCAATAACGTTAAAGTTTGATACGTGCCATTAGGCGTATACAAATTAAATCCTTAATTTACTTTCAATTTAGTAAACAAATTAGCATATGGCAAGTAAGGGTCAACCCAAGAAGAAAGTTAATTTATTAATTTAGTTTATTTATTATAATACTTTTAATTCAAAAAAATGTTCTAACTAATCAATCTATTGATTTTTTAAAAGGAGACAATTACATCCTAATAATTTCGCTCATATGAAAGGAATTCCATGAAAAAATATAAACATCATCAACGCTCATGTAATGTCCTCTTTAACCACATTAGTAAGATTCAACGTCAAAATTTAAGAAAATAAACTTATAACACATTCTTAGAGTTGGAAATTATTTTCTTTGTCACTAAGTCATAATCATTCAAAATATATGTTGCTGATTTTTTTAAATGTGAAACCAAGTCATACAAATATGAAATTTTCAGTTTAGAAAACTTATACTTCATTAACTACTCAATTTCTTTCTAATATCACAGATCTTCCATTCAAGCATGTTTTAAGTGGTTTTACAACTCAAAATACATTACTTTCACAAATATGAATGTTTTCAAATACAAAATTTCTACTTCTCTTCTGTAATTTATTTCCTAACAAACTAATATATAAATGGTCACTTAAACATAGATTAAAGTAAACAAAAGTTAAAATAGTTTTGATTTAAAGAAGATAAAAAGATAGAGTCATAAAGTTAATGATTGTCATACACATTTCATCTCAATTTTCTCACTAACTATTCTATCATTCATGTACATATGAAATAATAATCAAATTGGTGTAACTTCATGTTGAGTTGTCACTTGGTTAATCAAGATGATTGTTTAAGTACAATCATCAAATAGAATAATGTAACCTCCCCCTTTAATAGGCATATATAAACTCAATAATTTTTCATGTGTCAACTTGAATTTTTTGCAACTATAAGATTAATTTAAGTAGATATTTCAACATGTAAATTGCTTCTAAAATCAAACCAACTTGATTAAAGATTTCACAGTCAAGAGTAAAGCATTTGGCACTTCATTCCAGTACAAAATATGAACAAATCTTCACAATTTTCAGTTAGACAACCCTTGGTTCATCTTATAATACTTTTAAAGTAATCTTTAATTGGCTATGTTAAATATAAAATTTGTAGCCATGCTTCAAAAAAAAATTAGCTAAGCTATCCATATTCATCCAGTTATCCTTACATATAAGTTTAACCTTATTAATGAGATGAAATTAGGACAAATCTGAATCCAAAATAATTGAACAAATGAAACCTATGAATTTAGCTAATCTAATACATATATAAAAAGGGGGTGGGGTTGGAGGTTACAGTTCAAATCAAGTCTACAAATCAAAGAAATAAAACATGAACTAATCTAATAATCACAAATAAACAAGCTTCGTTTTAAATTTTAATTCAGTTATGCAATTTTTACATATCTTGATAATCTGATATATTTAACAAGTTAAATGTAGAAAATCGACCAGCTGGTTCGTACGTATGCCTTTTCACTCTTTAGAATTGAACCAACTCAATTCAAGCATCAAAAATATGTTAAGCAAAAGGAAACACATTCAACCACTGATAATTTATTCGAAGAACAAATAAATTCAAACTTATACAACTCTAAATGGACCACTAAATCAACTTGTCACTTTTAAATAATTAGGGATATCTCCAATCAAATAAGAACATGAATCATCAAAATTAGGAATTCCAGTGATCGCATATTATTAAATCCACTAGGTAATCAAGTGAAATAAATCAAAAAATAATATCCCAAAAAAATCAAAATTGCATACCTAAACTAAAATTAAACTACCAAGAATAAATTACACATAGGAAACTAGAAACATAGAGAATAGGGTTATAGGAAAACTCAATTAATTTTTTTGGTTGCATAAACCTCAAATCAGCCCACAAGTTTTGGAATTTTCCTCTAACAATCTCAAACCATCTCAAGTCAAGTGGGATTTAGCTCTCCTTTCAACCCATACGCTCCTTGCCCTAACTCCTTGCTTCAACTACCTTGGATAGGTGACAAAGCCTCTCTAGAACTCTCATCTGTGAGTGACTACTTGCTGCTTTCTCCTCCCAAGCTACTGTCTTTTTATAGCCTCAAGAACGTTTCCAAGAGTCACACATTGTTAGATTTTTTGTGATTTTCTACTTATATTCTCCATTTCAAATAGGTTTGGAGCTAGGTTTTTGAGGTGGAGACATCGAGTAGGTGAGTCTCCTCCCATCCGATGCTACTTTCTTCTTTCTACTTCTTATTTGCCTTGGGTTGGGTTACATTAATGGGCTAAATATTGGGTTTGGTTGATTTTTTTTTTGCTATTGGGTTGGATTTCTGCTATTGGATTTTCTACTAGTTTTTTCTAGTCTATTTGCTTGTTTTTGGCCTTCCTTTTGGACTAACGGCCAGATTGCTTCTAGATTTCTTTCCTTAAGTCTACCAAGCCCACAAGAAAATATTTTGTACAATTTAAACATCTTTTAGAAATAAAAATATGAAACTAAACAACTTAGGTTAATAATAGTAAAATGTAACAATTTTTGCCTAAATGTGCTATGTAAATAATTTAAAACAATATAAAATAGGAGTGTAAAATATGTTATAATCTCTACTTATCACTGAGAGTGATGATAATTGTTAAATTCAAGATTACTAGAGAATTTCATGTTAATTTCATGTCTTGGAAATTGAGTCTCTAATAAATGATAATAACCATTTAAAAAGAGTAAGAAAGAAGAGTAGGGGTGTGACCAATATTATGTGTTTTATACTTTACCAACTGGTATTGAACGAAAAATAGGATGAAACTTGGTTTAATGGTACCAGTCAATATCGAGGATTTCTCATGGTATCAGTCAGTATTTCATAAATTTTAAAAAGTTAAGGGAACATTTTGTATTAAAAAATTACTTAACCCCACCCTGACTACTTGCTACTCTCTCAGCTCTCATATTTCTCTCTCACTCAGTCACTCTTACAGTTCTCCTCTTCCTCTCCCTCTCTAGCGATTGTCCTCTCCGACTTCTCTCCTATTTCCTTTCTTCCCCATTGTGACGAACTTCTATCTCCACTCTCCTTAGTACACCACACCACCACCAGCCACCCATTGCCCATCCTCTCTTCAACTACTACTTCCATCCATCCACTGTCGTGCCTAGTACATGTAGAGTGTAAAGTGTAAAGTGTAGCAGAATCTACGGATCTAAAATTTCAATTTTCCATATCCAAATCCGAACCCGACCTAAACTAACCCAACCCCTTTTAATTTCATTATATTTGGTTACGTATGTATGTTTTATGATGGTTAGAATTGTTGAAATTCTTGAAATTATTTACGTTAGTTGGGAAATTCGGTTTTGAAAATTGGAATTGTTTGTGTGAGTTAGTTCATATTCAACGTAATTTAGGCATTGTCAATTTATGAAGACAATTAATGCATTGGAAATTTTGGATTTGAAATTTGGAATTTTTTGTGTGATTTGGTTCAATTTAATATAATTTAGACATTGTCAATGTATGAAGAAAATTAATGCATTGGAAAATTTGGGTAAGAAACTAAGAATATTGATTAAAATTGGTGAATGAAAGATTGTTCAATCAAAGTTGGGAGCTAGGATTTTAGGAACAATATTGATTAAAATTAGTTAAGAAAACAAACTAATTTTAAGCATTATAAATTGAATTGTACAAGTAAATAAAATATATTAGTTTATAGTTGAATTATGAGATTATATAAAGTAAGTTGTAAAGTTATAGTTGTGAACTATGGATGAAGCTGAATATGTTATAATTGTGAATGTATGTCTCTAGTTTATGGTTAAATGATGTAATAATATAAAATGAGTTATATTATATAAGATGTAAATGAGTATTATGTAATTATGTATGTTGAATACTTAATTGCTAGTTTTTAACTTATTGGTAAATTGTGTTGGATGAAATTGAATTGTGTATATGTAATCATACAAAATGAGTTATATTATATAAGATCAACATGTGTAGTTTATAATTATGTATGTTGAATACTTGAATTGTTGGTTTTTTACTTATTGGTGAATTGTGTTGGATGAAATTAAATTATGTATGATGTCATCATACAAAATGAGTTTTATTATATAAGATGGACATGTGTATTGTTTATATTGAATACTTGAATTATTAGCTTTTGACTTATTGGTGAACTGTGTTGGATAAAATTAAATTATGTATGACGTAATCATATAAAATAAGTTATATTATATACGACGTATATGTGTATTGTGTAATTGTGTATGTTGAATACTTGAATTGCTGGTATTTTACTTATTAGTGAATTGTGTTAGATGAAATTGAATTGTTTATGATGTAATCATACAAAATAAGTTATATTTTATAAGATGTATATGTGTATTGTGTAATTGTGTATGTTGAATACTTGAATTGTTGATTTTTTTGACTTATTGCTGAATTGTGTTTAATGAAATTGAATTATGTATGATGTAATCATACAAAATGAAGTATATTATATAAGATATATGTCTGTATTATGTAATTGTGATAGTTTGTCCTTTTGAGTAAAAAAATATATATTTCATGATAGTAGTTGGTAATGAAATTATATGTTCTTTATTTTGATATCTATCTTTATTTATTTTTACGAATAAATGGAAGGAAGTTTATGTACTCCTGATAATTCAAGCTCTTCAGGAAGATATAATGATCTAGCTTGGGCTCATATTGCATTGGTCCCCAGTATGAAGAACCATACTATTTGTTTGTTTTGTAATAAACATTTGAAAGGTGGAGGAATTATCAAATTAAAGAAGCATTTAACTAGGATTAAAGGAGATGTGACACCTTGTAAAAAAGTGAGTCATGATGTAAAATGGAAAATGAAGATTTTACTTGAAGAGTATCAACACAAAAAAGATAGCATGAAGAGATTGAATTATGAAATTGGTAATAGAAGTTTATTTTTTGGTGTTCAAGATGACAGTGAAAATATTGAAGGCGATAGTGTTCCTACCTAACAAGAAGCGAATGTTGCATCTGGACCTGATGTTAGGAAAATAAGAAGGCATGTGTCAAATTTTTTTTCACCATGAACAATTCCTAGAGCTTAGCCTTTAATTCATAATGCCCTGTAATTAAGAAAAATGACTCACAATGTAGATATGGCAATGGCTAGATGGTAAAATGATTCAGCAATAGCATTCAATACTTTTCAATCTTATTATTATTATCATATGGTGGATGCTATAGCCTCTGCTGGTTTGATATACAATGCTCCTTCTATTGATGACTATAGAGGTAATCTTTTGAGCAGTTTTTTTTACGAAATTAAAAGTTATTTGGATGAAAGAAGAATGACTTGAGCTACTTATGGGTGTTCAATCATGTGTACTTATTAGACAAATAGGAGACATGAGCCTATTATCAATTTTTTTGGTTTATTCTGCAAAGGGCTCAATGTTTTTAAAGTCTATTGATGCATTTGGCCTTGTTAGAAATGTTGATACTTTATTTGAAATATTCAATGAAGTTGTGAATGAAGTAGGGCTAGAAAATATTGTTCATTTCATTATTGACAATGATCCCACTTATAAAGCGACTAGAAGAAGTTTACAAAGCAAGTATAATTCTTTTCTTTGGACTCTTTGTGCTACACAGTGCATTGAATTAATGCTGGAAAATGTAGGAGATGTTAGATATTTTCCTATTATTGATGAGACTGTGCAAAAAACAAAAAAGATGACTAAGTTTATCTACAATTGTGCATGAATCTTGAATTTAATGTGAAAGGATTTTACCAATGGTATGAGTTTGTGTCGTCCTATTATTACAAGATTTAGAAAAAAACTTCTTATCACTGTAGCATTTTATTATGATGAAGAAAGGGTTGAGACCTACGTTTATAAGTGATAAGTGAGTTACATCTTAGCATGCTAGGTCTAATAATGGATTGGAAATTTCCATAATTATACTTGAAAATACTAAATTTTGGTCCCAATTTCAATTCTTCATCCAAGTTTATGAGCCTTTGGTGAAGGTGTTTTGTCTGATTGATAATGATTAAAAAAAGATAACAATGAATTATTTTTGTGATGTCATGGAGAGGGTGAAGGAAGCAATCAAGGTCAATATGAAAAATGGGCCTTCTTTATACACACCTTATCTTGTAGTCATCAATGACAGATGGGAAAGACAACTTTACCCTCTATTGTTTGTAACTAGGGCATTTTTGAATCCCAGTGTCTATTTCAATCCAAATTTTACAAAGAAAGTTGAAGTTAGTAGGGGAATATTATTAACTATTACAAGAGTTGTTGTCCATGAGATGATGCAAAATCTCCTAAGCTCACAAATGGAGATTTATGAGAAAGCTTCTGGGGACTTTGGGATGACATTTGCTATTTGTCAAAGAGCAAAAATTAATCTAGTTATATATTTTTAACTTTGGTTACTTGTTGAAAATTAAACATCACTTTATTTTGTTTATAATACTACTTTTGTTGTCTTATAACTTATAGTTTTTTAGTAGGACCAATTTGAAAGTAGTGTTCTAGAACTACAAAGGTTTGCAATTTGAATTCTAAGTCAATGTGTAAGTGCAACAAATTGTGAAAGGAATTAAAACACATTTGAATTCATCCATTCTAAGAAAGTGAATAGATTGTAGCACAAAAGATTGAATGAGTTGGTATTTGTTCAATACAATTTAATGCTTTAGGAAAGGCACGTTATTACCATTATTAAGTTAGATATAATTTTTTAATAATTTAATTTTATTGATTACTAAACTCATAATAGAACAAGTAATTTAGCAGATCCAATTTGCATTAATAATATCGATTTTTTGCGAATTGGATTTATGAGGAACCGTTTTAATAGATGAGAATGACTAGGAAGATAATCTTATATAGGAAAGCATTGCATGTCATTTGGTGCAAAAATTTAAATCATGGTGATTATGAGGTTCCTCTTAATGATGTGGATTTTATATCAAATCATAACTAAGGTCAATGCAGTCATAGTGAATAGTAGCGCCAGTGTCTATATAAGCATTAATTTTTTTATTCTGAATAATCATTTGAATATCGTTAAGTTTGTTTCATATTCTGATTTTATAAGTTCTAAATTATATTTTTAATGTTGAATTTAAAATATTAATTTTTTCTTTAAATTTATTTTGGTGTCTGTTTGCATAATGACCTTTTTCTTTACATAACCAACATTTACATTTTGTCTTATTTTGAGGACAATATTTCTTTTTGGGTTTATATTGTCTATAAGCTTTTCTTCTAAAAAGTTTTTTATATGGTTTAAATGGGAATTTTTTAGGATTTTTTCACCATTTATATTTATTGTATTTTTGTTGTTTTTTTTATTTTTGATAGGTAGGAAATTCGCATACATATTGTTAAGGAACTTCAGAATATTTAGAACAACATAATTGGATATCTTTGTGTCTTAATTTTTTTATGTAATTTTGCTTTTAGACATTTTTGTGATAATACTTCTTTTGTTATTGAAATAGCTCCACCTAAATTATTAGCTACGAAATTAGCATTTTGTTTTATTAGAAATAATTATTCTACTGTTTTATTTATTGGATAAGGTAATTTTTGGATAAATATTTGTATATAAATTTCTTGTTCTATATAAGTTAATTTCCTATAAACAAGAATTGAAAATGAAGAAAGAAAAAAAAACACCATATGGCATTTAAATAATATCTGAATATCACGTTTTATAATAAGTTGTATGATATATAGAAATTTTAATAATGATAAATTTTCTATTTAAAGAATTTATTATTGGTGTTTTTAAATTTATGTAATGTAAATTTTGACAAAAGGGATTGTTTAATTTAAGAAAACTGTTTCCCAAAATCAATGGTAATCCTGCTCATGAAACACCTATCAGAATAGACAAATATAATGAACATATCTGCATAAATCTAATAGATCAAGAACAAATTTATAAACAATTACAAAAAGTTCTAGACAAAAAATGACATAAAATAGGATATATACATCTATCTACTATTCAAATTTTATTAAAATCTACTTTCCAAGAAGGAATAGACTCTCCAATATGAATGGCTATCATAGACGAATGCATGAATAATTTAAAAGATCAAGTGATAGAAATAATGCATGAAAATTTAGCTTATGAAAAAATAAATTTTAATACTCGTTTAAAGTTAGGAAACCTTTTACAATCACATAATTTAGATAAAACTATTACTATTGCTTATAAATTCTATAGAGAAAAATTAATGACTCTAGGACAATACCCTTTTTCAATTACTTATGAAATTAGTTATGTTTTAACTAATTCACATCATAGTATTGAATTTCAAAATACAGATAAAATTTACATTGATCGATTATTTAATGATGTAGCAAAAGTAGGTACTAATTTAAGAACTAATTTATGAGAAATACCATAAACAAAATATTCGATTAAATTATTAGAATCATCTGCTCCACAATTATCTTTATCTGAAAACAAACCCTTTAAAGAAAATTTTCCATTAAGATCACAATATGTGAGACTAGAAAGACCTATTAAATTTACTGAACTAGGAATAAGATTAGAAAAACCGATTAGAATCATGGAACCAAAAATAACAACTGAAAAAGAAGAACTCAATCAAAAACAACATCTAGACAAAGAAATAATTACTTTTAAAAATCAACTTAAAGAATCAACATAACACCTTAAAAATATTTTATTGAGTATTACTAAACAATTATCTGAATTATTAGATAAACAAATCAATATTGAAATTCAATTAAAAGAAATAATTGCTACTATATTACCTTTAATTCAAAATTATAATGAATTTAATAAGAGTCAAAAATCATTAGAACAAACTATGAAAAATTATCCAAAATATTATATCCTATAAATGAAAAACTTGATAAAATACTAAATTCAAAAGAAATAATGCTCGAGGCAAAAATGTATCAGAGCCATCTACTACATCTAATATAACTTTAGTAAAACCATGAAGGATACAGAAAAAGATATCAAAATTCAATTAGAAGAAATTACACAACTAGGTAATAAATTAACACTAGAGAACAATTATTTAAAAATGAACTCATAAAACCTATGACTGACCAAGATGAAACTATTTATGGATATGAATCAAATCAATAAATATATGTAGATCAACATAAGAATGAAGACCAAAAAAGAAAAAGAGATAAACAATCAAACTATAATTGAAATTATAAACCTATTGACACAGAAGAATTAAATCGTTTTAGATATTATCGAAAGGATAAGAAAATAAGAAAATTCCCTATAGAATACATACCACAACACATAACCTTAGGACTAGATGGAATTCTTAATTTAGATTGTGTATTATCACTAGAAAAATTATTAATAGAATGGTCTAATAGATTACCATTAGTAATACAATTAAAGAAACCTTTTGAACAATTAACAAATATAAGTACCTTATGGAATTTTGTTACTTATAAAACTACTGGTATTGTGTTAACTTTTTTATTAGATAACAAAATATGAATAAAAAATACTACTGAATTTCTTAATGCTATTGAACCAATAAAAGAATTTCATGTTGTTACTAATGAAATTTATAAAGAATTTATTGGCAAAGATATAATTTCCTATAAACAATAAATTGATAATGAAGAAAGAAAAAATGCCTTATCGAATTTAAATAATATGCAAATATGTGATATCTACTATTTAGAAGAATATATTTGTGAATTCAAAAAAAAATATTATAAATTAACTTATACAGAAAAAGAATTGTATATACAAATATTTATCCAAAAATTACCTTATCCAATAAATAAAATAGTAGAAGAATTATTTCTAATAAAACAAAATGCTAATTTCGTAGTTTAAAATTTAGGTGGAGCTATTCCAATAACAAAAGAAATATTATCATAAAAATGACCAGAAGCAAAATTACATAAAAATTTAAAACATAAAGATATCCAATTATGACGTTCTAAATACTTTGAAGTTCCTCAACAATATGGATGTGAATTTCTTACTATCAAAAACAAAGAAAACTGTTAAAATACAATAAATATAAATGACGAAAATCCTAAAAAAATCCCATTTAAACCATATAAAAAGTTTTTAAAAAGAAAAGTTATAGACAATATAATCCAAAAAAGAAAATATTGTCCTTAAAACAAGACAAAATGTAAATGTTGGTTATATAAAGAGGAAGGTCATCATGCAAATAGTTGTGCAAAAAGATGCCAAAATAAATTTAAAGAAAATTTGATATCTTAAATTCAACATTAAAATATAATTTAGAACTTATAGAATTAGAATCAAATATTTATTCAGTAATTATTCACAATAAAAAAGTTAATGTTTACATAGACACCGGCGCTACTATTTGTATAACCTCTAAAAAATTATTAAATAATTGGGAAAAAATTAAACAAACATCTACAAATAAGAATAGCAAATGGAAGCATGAAATCTGTTTGGTATGTCACTTATTATAATAATAATATTATTGAAAATTATACTTTTATAATACCATCAATATATCAACAAAAATCATTATTACCATTGATTTTAGGAAACAATTTTCTTAAATTATACAATCCCTTTTGTTAATATTTACATTACATAACTTTAAAAACACCAATAATAAATTCTTTAAATCAAAAATCTATCATTCCTAAAATTCCTATATATCATACAATTTATTATAAAACTTTACAACTTGTAACTGAAAAATTAAATCAATTACAATTTTATCTTCTTAATAATTTAACTTTATAGAATGAAAAAAAAAACAACCTTAATAGAAAAAGTATGTAGTGAAAATTCACTTGACCCTATAAAAAATATTAATATTCAATCAATTGAAATAAAATTAAAAGATCATACAAAAGAAATTAATATTAAAAATAACATACCTTATACACAACAAGATGTACAAGAGTTTATTACTAAATGTTCCGAATTATTACAAAAATAATTAATCTCACCTAGCACAAGTAAACATTCAACCCCAGCCTTTTATGTAAATAACCATTTTGAACAAAAACGTGGTAAAGAAGAATGGTAATTAACTATAAAAAATTAAATAAAACTTCTATAGGAGATGTATATAAATTACCTTGAAAAGATTATATTATTAGTCGATTAAAAGGACACCATTGGTTTACTACACTAGATGCAAAATCAGCATATTGGCAATTAAGATTATAAGAAAATACAAAACCATTAACAACCTTTACTTGTCCACCAAAAAAACATTACCAATGAAATGTATTACCCTTTGGATTAAAACAAGCCCCTGAAATTTATCAAAGATTTATGGATAATAACTTAAAAGGATTAGAAGAATTTTCATTAGCCTATATAAATGATATTATTATTTTTCCAATAAAAATAAAGAAGATCATTTACAAAAAGTAATGCAAGTCTTATTTAGATGCCAGCATAAAGGATTAATTCTATGTAAAAAGAAAATTAAATTAGCACAACAAAATATTGAATATTTAGGTATAGAATTTTATAATAGATTTTTTAAATTACAACCTAACATTCTTGAAAATTTACATAATTTTCCTGACACGTTTAAAAATATAACTGAGGTTCAAAAAATTTTAGGATTATTAAATTATATATCTGATCAAGGATTTCTTAAAAATTTAGCTAAAGCAAGCAAAAATTACAACTTAAATATAGTACAAAAACTCAATGGACGTGGACTGATGAAGATACAAAAATTGTAAAATTATTAAAAAAACCTTTGTAAAGATTTACCAGCATTATATAATTATAATGCTAAGGATATATTAATTGTACAAATAGATGCAAATATGGATACATGGGCTAGCTGCCTTTTATGTACATATATCAATTGGACTTTTTATCCCATTGCAAAAATATAAGATTCATGAAAATGAAACACTTGCATGTATTAAAACATTAAGAAATTGGAGAATTGATTTATTACCTGTTGAATTGCATATTCAAACAAATTCTAAGTATTTATGTGGATTCACCATATATAACATTAAAACTAATTATAATCAAGGGAGATTGATTAGATGGCAGCTCAAATTAAATCAATAGAGTTTTCAAATTAATTATATCAAATCTTCTATTAATAGTCTTGCAGATATATTAGTAAAAGAACGAAAACAACTATCCTCAGCCTGAAGGAATCACTCATAAAAAAAGAAAATGAGTTGACTAATCTTCAACAACAAGTGGGCATTGTAACAAAAGTAATCAATCAGTTACGAGCCACTATTACACTTCTTGAAAAACAAATATCCAATGACCAACCACCAACTACAAATATCCAATTGGCCAATGTCCAAACACCAAACATTTAGCCAATAACACCTCAACAAATTATCCAAACACCTTTACCCCTTTCTCAGAAAAAAGCTGACTTCAAGAAAACCAAGGCATGTGTCATTTTTAATGGACCCATGGTTGGTATCTATGATGAATGGCATAAAGCTGATGTTCACATCACAGGTAAGTCTTCCATTATTCATCGAAGCTATAACACTCGTATTGAAGCAGAAAAATCTTTAGTAGAATTTATAGATCCTTTTTTATGACCTCAATATAAACAAATCCTTGAAAAACAACCAATTCCTCTCTAGTGAAAACCTTTGGAAAACCCATTAACATGGAAAAAATCAATTCCACCCCTACTAAAGCTCTCAAAGAAGAAATGAAAAAAATAACCTCTAAAATCTTTTACGATTGTTTTCAAGCATGAAATGATTGGAAAGAAAAAAATATTCTAGTATTACCCTCATAACTGAGGACGCTATGGACCAAAAGAAATTATCATCCCTCACCACTTTTCTCTTCTTTCAAAGTGGATTAGTGGATACCATTTACTTAACCAATTTGGCCATCCTTTCATAATTTCCCACCTGATTTATTCTTGTTGTCAAAAATTACAAGGAGGATTTGCTAAAGAAAGAGAAATGTTTATTAAAGTATTTAGCAGTTATCCTATTTTTAAACAAGTAGAGACCCCAGGGAAGCAGACGTACAATTATACCGTTTAGCATTTATACAAATTGGCGTCAACAATGGCATGTACCCTCCTATTGATGACCCTCCAAAATATAAATTTGAATGGGATCTCATTAATCAATTCAATCTTCACTGCCTTCAAGGAGTCTATCAACAAAGTCTCAAAATTACTCAAGAATCACTAATCAAATTGAACTACAGAGGCGTCAATATGTTATTGACCTCTGCATACAAAACACCCATTTGGAATGAAAATTGTATTGATTTAATTCGAGCTGCCATCTAATTAATCTCCTTTGATTATAATTAGTTCTAATGTTATATATGGTGAATCCACATAAATACTTAGAATCTGTTTGAATATGACATTCAACAAGTAATAAATCAAATTTCCATTTTCTTAATGTTTTAATACATACAAGTGTTTCCTTTTCACAAAATAGGAGTTTCTTTTCAATGGGATTAAAAGTCTCATTGATATATTTACATAAAAGATATTTCCTTGAATTGGGTTATTGTGTCAAAAGGAAGCCAACTCATGTATCCATACTTGCATCTATTTTTACAATTAATCTATCCTTAGCATTATAATTATATAATGCTGGCAATCTTTACAAAAAAAAATTTAATAATTCTACGATTTTTGTATCTTCATCAGTCCACATCCATTGAGTTTCTGTACTACATTTAAGTTGTAAATATTTCCTTGCTTTAGGTAGATTTTAAGAAATCCTTGATCAGATATATACTTTAATAATCCTAAAAAATTTTGAACCTCAGTTATTTTTAAATGTGTTAGGAAAATTATGTAATTTTTCAAGAATGTTAGGTTGTAATTTAAGAAATCCATTATAAAATTCTATACCTAAATATTCGATATTTTGTTGTGCTAATTTAATTTTCTTTTTACTTAGAATTAATCCTTTATGTTGACATATAGATAAGACTTGTTTTATTTTTTGTAAATGATCTTCTTTATTTTTATTAGAAAAAATAATAATATCATCTATATAGGCTAATGAAAAATTTTCTAATCCTTATAAGTTATTATCCATAAATCTTTGATAAATTCCAGGGGCTTGTCTTAATCCAAAGGATAATACATTCCATTAGTAAAGTTTTTATGGTGGACAAGTAAAGGTTGTTGATGGTTTTGTATTTTCGTGCAATCTTAATTATTTCTAATAAAACAAAATGCTAATTTCGTAGCTTAAAATTTAGGTGGAGCTATTTCAATAACAAAAGAAGTATTATCACAAAAATGTCTAGAAGCAAAATTGCATAAAAAAAATTAAGACATAAAGATATCCAATTATGCTATTCTAAATATTCTGAAGTTCCTCAACAATTTGGATGTGAATTTCCTGCCTATCAAAAACAAAGAAAACTACAAAAATACAATACATATAAATGGAGAAAATATATTTAAAAATTCCCATTTAAACCATATAAAAGGTTTTTTAGGAGAAAAGCTTATAGACAATATAAACCAAAAAAGAAATATTGTCCTCAAAATAAGACAAAATGTAAATGTTGGTTATGTAAAGAAGAAGGTCATTATGCAAACAGTTGTGCAAAAAGACACCAAAATAAATTTAAAGAAAAAACTAATATTTTAAATTCAGCATTAAAATATAATTTAGAAGCTATAGAATCAGAATATGATACAAACTCAACGATTTCTTCATTATATCAATATGACTTCTAAACTTCATAATCGAGAACAGAATCTGAATACAACATTTATTCAAGTGATTATTCAGAATTAAAAAGTTAATGCTTATATAGACACCGGTGCTACTATTTGTATAACCTCTAAAACATTATTAAACAATTGGAAAAAAATAAACAAACCTCTACAAATAAGAATAGCTGATGGAAGCCTTAAATCTATTTGGTATATCATTTATTATAATAATATTATTATTGAAAATTATACTTTTATGATACCATCAATATATCAACAAGAATCAAGATTGCCATTGATTTTAGGAAACAATTTTCTTAAATTATACAATCCCTTTTGTCAATGTTTACATTACATAACTTTAAAAACACCAATAATAAATTCTTTAAATCAAAAATCTATCATTCTTAAAATTCCTATATATCATACTACTTATTATAAAACTTTACAACTTGTAACTGAAAAATTAAATCAATTACAATTTTATCTTCTTAATAATTTAACTCTACATAATGAAATAGAAACCTTAATAGAAAAAGTATGTAGTGAAAATCCACTTGACCCTATAAAAATATTAATGTAACATCCCATTACCCACGTTGAGGCTAGAACAGTATATATATATGAGAGATTACTGAGAGATTAGAAAGTGCATTACATGCTCATGCATATTATGGCATACAGATACATGTAATTATTGAAATTTTGCACATTAAAATAATTTTACATGCATTCATTGACATTTTCCAGGTATAATTGAATTATAAATGTGATGCCATTGAGAATTGTGATTTATTTGTATTGAAAATCCAATTGGAGAGTATAAATTGTTGGTTGAGAATTTTGGTGAATTTTAGGAAAATTTCAAATTGTTGGGTATTATTGGACTAGGAAAATTTCCATGTGGCAAGTCAAGTGATAAATGGAAATAGAAATAAGAATAAAAAGATATTGGAGAATTTTTATTGTTGACTTTAGAAATTATGAGAAAAATGATATTGAAAATTACAGGCAATTTGGAGTAAAATCTAGAGAAGGTTGAACTAGTTAAATGAGAAGCTAGTTAAAGCTTTAGAAATTAGAGAAGTGTCCAAATCTTAAGCTCACGTTTCTTTTAACTTGAAAGATCAAGTTACTATGTGTTCTTGTCTTATTGTTTTGCTTCAAGCTTCTTCTCCTTCTTCAAGGTTTTGATATACCAAACCTTCACCAAAGTCAAACCTTGCTTCTAGCTATCCATTGCTACTCCTATTTTGTTGTCATATCCACTTGCCCAAAAAGACCTAACCTAATCCACCTTCAAGATGATGTACGTGGTTGAATGAGGAATTTAGGGCTTCTTGATATTTTGAAGATTTTGGAGTTTAACAAGTATCATGTTCATCCTTATGAGTGGTAGGAAATGAGACAAATTTTGTGAATTATTTAACATTTCATAATCAAGAGAAAAATGGACATTTTTCATGAACTCCATGAAAATAAGATTAAAATATGGATGTATTGTTTTTACTTGTTTGATGATCATTTTGTTATAAGATAGTGTAGAAATGATTTTTTAGTTTGAAAGATCAATAAAAATGAGCGTGAGATGAGTGCAGAAAAATTTTGGAGAAAAGTTGATATGAATGCTCTATTTTCTTTACTGTCAATGCGTGAATCTTTGAGTGTGTTTAGGAATGACCTCAAATGATTTTAGAAATAAGGAAAAAGGCCATGTTGTGTTTTATGATGTATCATAATGACAAATTAGAGATGAAGTGAAAGTGGTGATGAAAATGAAAAAAATGAAGCAAAGAAGAAATGCAGAAAAATGGTGAAATGCATGAATGGTGATTTGTTTTGATTTTATGTTTTAATAAGGGATTTTGGATTTTGTTTGTGAATGATTGGAGTTAAATGGAAGTTGAAATGAGAGTAGAATTAAGTTAGAAATGGAGGTCTAGCAAAAAGAAAGGAGAAGAAGAAGAAAAACTACAGTTCGGTGAAGAAAAGGAGTTGTACGATCGTGCTTCTGCACGACCATGACATTTGAAGGGGATCTGAAAAAGCACGATCATGTTAAAGGAATGTGGAAAAGCACGATCGTGTAGGCTACCGAAGGAGAGATAAACACAAACATCCTCCCTTCTTTTGACTATAACTTCTTCTCCCGACCTTCAAATGAGATGAGATTTGAACCAACAAACTCAAAACACATTGTTGTACATCTTCACCAAAAATTATAGCCATTTAAAATCATTTAGAAGATATTGATTGATGAATTTGGGACAAAATTGATGAGGAGTTCTGGAATTTCTTGACTGGAGTATTTTCATTGAACATGCTTCGATATTTTGATTATATCTTGATCTGTAGGTTTCCAAATGAGATGATTCTTTATTTAAAGTAAACTAGAGACATACATCTACAATTTTTAAGAGAAATTGAATTTGAATTTTGTCCTTAAGAGTCTTGAAATTTAGCTTGAACCATGACATTTGAAGGGGATCTGAAAAAGCACGATCATGTTAAAGGAATGTGGAAAAGCACGATCGTGTAGGCTAC
>JAOSBK010036220.1:0-23166 GCA_027568895.1 Erythroxylum shatona | reverse complement strand
CGATTATTTTGCTTTGTCTTCGATTTGAGTTCGCTTATTTGGCTTCGTTTCTTCCGTTATTCGATTTCGCGTCAAATATTCGCTTCGCGTTCGATACTTTTGTTTCGATTCGCTTCCGCATTTGGTTATTCGTTTTGTTCGCTTTCCGTTTTGTTATTCGCCTCAGTTGGTTTCATTCCGCTCTTCGTTTCTTCGGTTGGGATCCGGTTCCCGGATCGGGTCCCAACAGTCAAAACTTATCACACGTATACACTACTGCAAGTAGTTCCTTCTCTGTAGTGGTGTAATTCAGCTGAGTTCTTGCACGAGTCTTACTGCCATAGTAAATTGCATGCAATCTCTTATCTTTCCTTTGGCCCAATACGCAACCTACGGCTTGATCACTTTCATCACACATAACTTCGAATGGAAGTTTCCAATCCGGTGGTGATAGAATTGGTGCTGATATTAATGCTTCCTTTAGTTTGTAGAATGCAGATATACACTTGCCATCAAACAAGAAGGAAAGATTTGTCCATGGTCTTGTGATTCATGAAAAGTCTTTAATGAATCATTGGTAAATCTTGCATAGCATAAATATTCTTGCACACCTTTTAGATTGCTTGGTGGTGGAAGTTTCTCTATCACATTTGCTTTTTCTCTGTCAACTTTGAATCCTTGGTGTGAGACTTTATGCCCTGGTACTATCCCCTTTTGCACTATAAAATGACATTTCTCCCAATTGAGCACCAAGTGTGACTCTTCACATCTTTAAAGAACTTTGTCCAAATTAGTTAAACACATCTCGAAAGAATCTCCAAAATTTAAAAAATCATCTATGAATCTTCTATCATGTCGATAAAGATAGACATCATACATCTTTGGATTATAGCTGGAGCATTGCGGAGTCCAAAAGGTATCCATCTATATGCGAAAGTACCATAAGAGTAAGTGAATGTAGTCTTTTCCTAATCATTGGGGTAGATAAAAATTTGATTATATCCCGATTATTCATCCAGGAAGCAATAAAACGAATGACCAGCTACTCTTTCTATATTTATGAACGGAAGAGGAAAGTGATCCTTCTTAGTCCCCAAGTTGAGTCTGCGATAATCTATGCATGCTCCCCATCTTGTGACTGTTCTTGTTGAAATTATTTCTCCACTATCTCTCTCTATTATTGTCAGTCCACCCTTTTTAGGTACACATTATACTGGGCTGACCCATTCACTATCAGAGATGGGATAGATTATCCCGGCATCTAAGAGTTTGATTATCTCCTTCTTAACCACCTCCTTTATGTTAGGATTCAACCTTCATTAACGCTTCCTTACGACTCTACATCCTTCCTTTAGGTTTATTTGATGCATGCAAACACTTAGGCTTATGCCTCAAATATCGACAATTTGCCATCCATTGGCTTCCATTCACTTTCGAACAACTTCTACCACCTTACTTTCTTACTTCTCATCCAATTGATTGGAGATTATTATTGTTAACATTTGGCGTCCACCTAAAAAGGTATATCTAAGATGTGCAAGTAGAGGTTTAAGCTCTAATGTTGGTGGTTTTCTTCTAGAACATCCGAATCCTCCATCTCATTGTCTCCTTTGGATTCAAATTTTTGATACCTATTGTCTATCTTTGCTTCCACTAACTATACTTCTGCAAAGCAACTCTCAACTTATTCTTGCACATTTTAATCCATAATTTCAACCTTTATTCATGCGCTACTTGTCATTGGATTCTTTAAGAACTTATTCATATTGAATTCGATTTGATCCTGACATATTCGAAGTGTCAATTTTCCTTCGTGAACGTCAATTATGTCCTTCTCTATGTTCATAAATGGTCGACCTAAGATCAGTAGACAGTTCTTATCTTCTTAAAAATCAAGAACCACAAAATCTATAGGAATAATAAACTTGTCCACTTGCATCAGAACATCTTCCACTATTCTAATTGCTCTTTTAATGAATTAAACGTCTTCCACTTTTCCAATTAAATCAACATCAATGTTGGTTTGACCTTACCTAATCCCAACTTCTTGAATATCGACAAAGGCATAAGATTAACGCTTTCTCTCACACAAACACTTTGTGAATTCAAATTCACCAACCATGTATGGTATTATGAAACTCCCTAGATCTTTCAATTTAGATGGCATCTAGCTGGTGACTATGAAACTGTAGGTGCTAGTTAAAGCTACTGTCTGATTATCTTCCTTAGTACGCTTCGTTGATAATTATATCCTTTAAAAATTTTGCATATTTAGGCATGTGTTCCAATGCCTTTATAAGGGAGAGATTTATTTATAGCATCTTTAATTTCTCAATGAATTTTGCAAATTGTGCATCTAACTTCTCCTTTTGTAATCATTAATGAAAAGGAATTTTGGGTTGATATGGTAGGGGTGCGATATAGGGAGGGTATTAGCTTATATTCACTTCTTTCTCCTTTACTTGATCTTTCTCAACAGGATGGATGGGCTCCTCCAATGTCTTTATGGGTGGTTTAAGTTCCTTCCTACTTCGAAGTATAATAACCTTTAGTTGCTTCCTTTGGTTTTTTCCTGAAATGCTAGGAAAGCTTCCCATATTTCACATAGAGCAAACATTTGACAATTGATGTGCTTAGACCTCTAGGTTATGGATTGAAAAGGCATGGTTCTTTATTACTTTTTTTTGTGCATCTCTAAAGTTACAAGCTTATTTAAATCTTATCTTACTTAGATTCCTTTGAGTTCGTCTTACCTTGTTGGAATCTCGATTGTCCTTAAGGTCTGAACTATCTTTTAGAATTGTTCATCCAAGAGAAGTTAGGGTGATTCTTCCACCTAGGGTTATAGGTGTTGGAGTAGGGATTGTTTCCCCTCCTCGTCCATACTAGGCTCCCATATAATTTACTTGCTCTGGATCACCTTCCTTCATTAAGAAACAGTCCATCGTTTCACGGTCCAATTGTCCACAGAGTTCATACTTAAGTTGTACGACCTTCACTGAAGTTGAGGATGAAGCCTTCATGTTGTTGAGCTGTCAAGTTAAGTTATTAATCTGATCAGCAGCTATAATTTATTTTTGTTCACAGAAGGTAATAGTTTGTCTAATACGCTCATTTCTCCATAAACAACTATTACTTTCCATCTCTTCTATTAATTATTCCGCCTTATCATCAGTCTTCCTCATTAATGATCCTCTTAAAGCTACATCAATCGTGCCTCTCGTATGTAGGGTAACTCCATTATAGAACGTTTGCAACAAAAATTCTTTAGGTAATTTGTGATGTGGGTAATTTTTTTGTAAATTCTTGTATTGTTCCCACGCTTCATAAATCGATTCCCTTCCACCTTGTTGGAAGTTAGTGATTTCCTTAATAATCTTAGTAGTTTTAGTTAGGGAAAAATATTTATCTATAAAGGCACAAACTAACTGATCCCAAGTTGTAACGTTGGCTGAGTTAAAGGAGTGGTAACAAGCCAAGCCTTTGCTCTATCTGTAAGTGTAAAAGGAAAGAGCCTAATTCTAACTGCATCTTTCGACATCTGATGGTACCTAAAGGTATCCCAGATTTCTAAGAAGTTCACTGTGTGTGCATTAGGGTCTTTGTTTGCTAGTCTATAAAATTATACCTTCTATTGAAGCATGTTCAGGAGAGCTGGTTTGATCTCAAATGATGTAGCTTGTATGGCTAGTCTAACTACTCTTTAGCTAGTGGCATTGAACCCTAGTCTTATAAAGTCTATGAGGGTCCTCTGTTGATGTCTTTGGTTCGCTCTGTGGTCTAAATCTTGATGAAATTCCTCGACCATTGTTGTCTTTGCAATTTCTTCTTCTTCATTATGCCAAGCTTTCCTAATGGTTCGTTCCAGTCGAGTGATATCTAAACCTAAAGTTTTAGCTGCATGACTTAAACTTCTCATGACTTTTGGGTTCATACAAAAGCACAATTTTAGAAGTAGAAAAGGAAGAATAAAAATAAAAATAAAAAGTAAAAACTAACTAAAAGTCTTAAACTACCAACTCCCCAACAACAACACCACAAACTTTGATCGCGGTTTTGTAATACATGTATTTTTAATATTTTAACCTTGATATTCTATAAGCATATGGGCCGTTACCTAAGTTGTCGATCCCATGAGGAAAGTTAATCTAATCCTAAAATCTAGGGCTAAAACTAATTGTAGAAATTCAAATTTAACTAAACTAAAACAATGATGCAATTAAATCAATCGATTCAATTAAACAACTCAATTCAAGAATTAATCACGAAATATTAACAAATCAGCAAATTGCAACACTTACATCAAGAATCAACCAAGGGAACTACCAATTGAGAGAAAGGAGAATTTTTACTTATCTTCAACAATAATCTAATTAATTATGAATTGTCGGATTATTGGTCCTAGACAATCCTAAGGTTGATTACTCTCTCTTGAGTTATAAACAATAGCCCTAAATTATAAACTCTAATCAGATTATGGAAAATTGCAATTTCTCAATTCACAATTTATCCAAACCTTAATTAGATATGAAGTTTTCCACTAGACTATGAGAAACCTATGTTAGATCTCTCTTCACACAATTACCGATTTGATTGATTTCTCATTCTTATTAAATCACCTAACTATTGTTAACCCAATTTAATTATTTTTATTCAATTTACCCTCTCAGTTTATCACCGAATTATGCAAGTGTAAAAATCAACCACAATGAATCCAAATAATATAAACAATCAGATTTTTATTAAATCAAAGGTAAAAACAAATGGAAGGTGAGTTTAGACATTCCTCAACATTCATAAAATCCTATCGCAATAGCTATCCCAATTCTATACATAAATAAAATTGAAATACACCGAAAATAAGATCTGAACGGATGATGAAGGTAGCAATGTTTGGAAACCTCCTGTTCTGGGAAGTACTTCATGTCAGTTTCTTGTCCATGTCTCTCTTCCTTCATCTCTTTCTCAATCTCTCGATGAACTCGCTCTAAGGTTTCTTGATGGTGGTTGATGCAAGAAGCTCTCTTCTTCTTTTGACTTTTCTGTGTGTCTGTGCATCTGTCCAAGACAGGCCACGATTGTGGCCCAGCAAGCCATGATAGTGGACCAAATGTAAGCCTTTTATCATGATCGTGAGCCAAATTTGATGCTTCTATCACGATCGTTTGCCATGATTGTGGGCTATCTCCCTCGCTTCTATCAAGATTATGGCAGGATGGGCCATGAGCTTGGGCCACTATTTCAGTCCAAATCTTTTTGAAAGTTCTCTGTTCTTTGTTATTGACCTTAAATCACTAACAAACGTATCAAAGTACCTCAAAGACATAATAATTAAGCTTAAATGCTTGTATTTACCCATAAAAGCAGTTAAACACAAATAATTTACAAACTAACACAATTCTACCAAAAACACATTCTAAACAATCAAATAAACAAATAAACACATATCAAACTACACCCGAAAACACGATGCATTTCACACTTATCAGGTATTCACACCATTGCTATGTTGATACTATCATTGACACTAAAATAAATTATCCATATTATTGTCTCATGATAGGTTAGCTAATGTACTTACTACTCTTTGTAAGCATCCATATGTTAACTCTAAACAACTCATGCATACAACTTATAAGATCTACTACTTGATCCAATCAAGAAGAATAAAATGTGCTAATTTGTTCGGATTAATAATGTCCTGTCTCATTAATCCTATAACTATGGATAATTTAGATACTAACATAGTTACACATGATAGAAATCTTATTATCATGATTTCTTTCATACTATGTAATGTATCAAGGACTTCATTAATTCGATTTAAGATCATTATCAATTCATAGAGAAAACGAACATCAAATTAACTAAAATGCCTTTTTATTAATTATAAAGATGTGTACAATAAGTGCTAAAGGAGATTGCCTTTAGAGCACTTCTTTAACAACCTCTCACTTACACTAAAGCCAATCGCCTTTGTATCTAATACCATAGGCAAGTACATAAGAATTATATCTCTTTTGGGGAATTGACTTAGTAAAAGGATCCATAATATTCTGATCAGTGGGCACTCTTTCTATTTTGACATCATTTATACCAATGCTTTCTCTAATCAAATGGTATCACTTGAGTACATATTTAGATTTCTGATGAGACCTTGGTTCCTTTGCATGTGCTATAGCACCATTGTTCTCACAATACAACTATACTGGGTCAATAACGTTAGGAACCACTCTAAGTTTCATGATGAACTTATTGATCCAAACTGCTTCTGATGCTACAATGTAGTCTGCTTCGGTTGTGAAATCTGCAGTTGTCTCTTATTTAAAACTCTTCCAATTGACTGCTTCACCATTCAATGTGAAAATATATCCTGACTAGGATCTGGAGTCATCCTTATCGGATTTGAAATTGGCATCTATATAATCGTCCAAAACAAGACTCCTTCTCTATATACTAAGAATACATCTACAAGATCGTCTTCTCCACATATCAAGAATACATCCTTAGTTCTTCTTAAATACTTAAGGATGTTCTTAACAGTCACCCAATGACCCTTATTAGGATCCGACTGGTATTTACTCGTAACACTTAAAACATATGATACATTGGGTCTCGTATATAATATAGCATACATGATTGATCCTACAGCTGAAGCATAAAGGATCAAATTCATGTAAGTCCTCTCATCTTGTGTCTTTAGACATATAGATTTTGAAAGTATAATCTCATGCGTCAAGGGAAGATAACCTCTCTTTGACTGCTCCATACTAACCTTTTTTAGCATCTTGTCTATGTATGTAGACTGAGAAAGACCAGACAACTTCTTAGATATATCTTTTAGATTCTTATCTCCAAAATATAAGTTGCTTCTTTAAGGTCATTCTTGGAGAAATTTTTGGACATCCAAATCTTGATTGATTGTAAACTTAAGACATCATTTTCTATTAGTAGTATATCATTTACATACATCACAAAAAATATGACTGCACTCCCATTAACATTCTTATACACACAAGATTCATTCGAATTTTGTAAGAAACTAAACTTTTTGATTGTCTCATCAAATTAGATATTCCAACTCTTGGAAGCTTGCTTTAATCCATAAATTGATTTTTAAAGCTTGCATATCTTTTTGCCATCTTTGGATATGAAACCATTGGGTTGTGTTATGTACACATCCTCGGATAGGTTTCCATTAAGGAAAGCTATTTTCACATTCATTTGTCATATCTCATAATCATAATGAGTAGCAATAGCCAGGAGTATCCTAATGGATTTAATCATGGCTACTAAGCTAAATGTTTCATTATAGTTAACTCTTTGTCTTTGATGCTACAAGCCTAGCTTAACTACATTACCCTCTATGTCGATTTTCTTCTCGAAAAACCTTTCGCACCCTATAGGTTTATCCCTTTAGGTAGGTAAACCAAAGTCCATACTTAGTTTTCATAAATGGAATCCATTTTAAATTTAATGGCTTGAAGCCATTTGTCAGATTCTGAACTCTTCATAACTTCTTCAAAGGTACTCATCGTCTTCACTTATGGGAAATCCATATCTCTTTGGAATATGATGTATCCTACTTGACCTACGAACTTCTTATCTCTCAAAAGATTGAACTATTGTTTCATCAGTATGAGCAACAATCTCGGGTTCAGGTAGTTAATCTACATCTGTTTGATCATCTTAAACCTCCACAAGTTCAATTTTGCTCCCACAATCTTCTTTTAGAAGAAAATCTTTCTCTAAAAAGACTACATGCTTTGAAACAAACACCTTTTATTCCAAAGTATTGTAAAATTGCTATCCTATCATTTTTCTAAGATATCCTATGAACAAACACTTGTCAAATTTAGCTTCTAGCTTATCTAACTGAATCCACTTCACCCAAAGTTTCGTATGAGAAAGATGGGATTTCTTGTTAGTCCACATTTCATCTAGAGTAACCTAAACTGACTTTGAAAGGACTCTTTTTAACACATAAATAACAGTCTCAAGTGTATATCCTAAAAGGATTTTGGCAGATTTACTAAGCCTATCATTGACTTCACCATGTCTAACGAGATTTGATTTCTCCTTTTGGCCACGACATTATGTTGTAATGTGTAAGGTGGAGTCCACTGAGATACTATCCAATTATCTTTGAGATAATTTAGAAACTCTTGACTTAAGTATTCACCACCTTGATCTGATCGAAATGTTTTAATACTTCTTCCCATCTGCTTTTCTACCTCATTTCTGAATTCTTTGAACTTTTCAAAGGCCCCATATTTGTATCTCAAAAGATACACATACTCATATTATAAATAATCATCGATAAAGGTAATAAAGTATATGAAACCACATTTGGCATGTATGGACATGACCACACACTAAGTCCAATAACCAGTAGTTCGTTCACCCTTTCCCTTAAAAGGTAACATTGTCATCTTACCTAATAAGCAAAATTCATATATGTCATATGATTTATAATTAAATGACCCTAAAATACCACACGTGTGTAGTTTTGTCATGCATCTCTCACTAATATGACCAAGGTGACAATGTCGTCATTGTCATCGATATTTAAAACTGGATTGGAAATATCTAATATGTATATTCCATTATATAATGTACTGGTAGCATAAAGCATTCCATTCAAACTAATAGAACAACCATTGTTACTAAAATTTAAATGGAAACTAGCTTTATTAAAACTATAAACTGAAATAATATTTTTAGTCAATACAAGTGCATAAAAACAATCATCCAATTCTATTACAAGCACACTAGGGAGTGTCAATATAACTTCCTATAGCTAATGTAGCAACTCTTGCTTCATTGCTTACATGCAGGTCTGACTCTCCCTTGTTGAGTTGTTTATTATTTCTGAGACCTTGTATATCAGTACATACGTGTGAACCACAACCAGTATCCAATACCTATATGTTATTATTAGAAACAATATTAATATCAATAACAAACATACCTAAAGTAGATGGCGCATTTGATGCCTTCTTCTGCTTCAGTTACTCCAAATCGGCCTGACAGTTCCTCTTCTAATGGCCATCCTTGCCACAGTGGAAGCGTGTTCCTTTGGGGGTAGTCTCCTTAACTTTCTTCTTGGACACACCTCCTTCAACCTTGTGGACTTCTTCTTCTTTTGGTTCTTCCTCCTCAAATCAGAAGAGTCCACTAGTATCACAACTTTACTATCCTTCCTAATAGCTGGCTCAACTATTTTGAGTAAGTTGATCTATTCAAGAATTGTGGTGGATATCTGATTCATCCTATAGTTAAGGATAAATTATGAATAACTATCAGTCAAACTAGGCAGAATTAAGTTTATAACTACCATTAAGAAACATAAGGAGGACAAAATCTTAATATAGCCATTCATCTTCAGTGCATACTGCATTGAAGATATCCCCTCATCCATCTTGGAGCGGAAGAGCAAACTTAAGGTCTCGAATCTTTTAGACCTAGCTTGCTCATCAAACAACTACCTCAAATGATAGAGTATGGTATGAGCATCTATAACCTTATGCTATTTTTTCAAGTCTAGTGACTTAGTGGCTAGCATAATGTAACTAACCATCTCACTATTATCGAGATGCTTTTTGTATGCCTTCTAATCACTATCAAAAACATTAGCAATAGGGTATCGGGAAGTGGTTCTTCTAAGACATAGCCTAGTTTCTAAGACTTGAGAACTATTCTCAGGTTCCTAAGCCAGTCTAGGAAGTTGGGTCTAGTCAACTTATTAGCTTCCATAAGTGAGCGTAGGTTCACACTAGTGTTTATGGTGTCAATTCTTTCAATCTAATGTCAAAGAGAGAAAAGGTGTTAGACTGTACGTAAAGCATGTCAATTAGGACTTTACTAAGACACATTATGGCTCCCATTATTTTCTCGCAAATCCATACATAACACCCTCATACCCTCTAAGATAATATACAGGTGCCACACAAAATAAAACTAAATAGTCCATAGCATTCCAAGGTTTTTTTTTTCAAAAAACTCATGCAAACATGTACTACATTTCATTTGTTCTTAACAATAGTTAGCCTTATACACATTGTTTATATATCAAAATGCATGCTTTAAAATTCATATCTAACCTGTATTATAGTTATTAAAACTATATACACAAAAGACAAAAGGTCTCATCATAATGAGTACAACACAAAATCAAACAAAACACATTCTTCTTGGCCATAGCAGTTGTCTTTGTCCCTGTCTTTATACCTTCTTATCAGAGCCTACACATAGGCAAAACTACCATGCTAAGTATAAAGTTTAGTGGGGAATAACTAAATAAGATAAAAAATGGCAACTGCTTTTAACAGTCTTCTAGCATTCACATGTACTAAAATGTCACATTAGAAACAATCTTTAATTGCTCAATTTAAAGAGTAATTCAAAAATTATTTTTATCAAAACATATTATAATACATTAAAACAGGATATTCTTGTGTCATAACAAAACATGTAAGTATCAAAATAGAATATCATTACTTCAGAGTAGAACTTAAATAGAATCTCATTAATTCAAAACAGAACTCAAAATCTCATAACAAGATATCATTATGTCAGAATATAACATAACTTATATCATATTAGACTTATTTTTGTCAGAATAGAATTTAATTGTATCATAACAGATTTAGGTTGCATCAAAATAGATCATATATCAGAACACAAATAGATCAACCTGGTAGTCCTTTTTATAGAAGTAGGTAACGGGACTAGAACAGGAGATACCTATGATTGGTATCATAGAACATAAGACACTAAAGTGTCTAATATCATAAGACACCAAAGTGTTGATATTAGGAGACACCAAAGTGTCGAAGTACAGAAGACACCTTATTGTCACAAGAGCAACTGCAGACCCTTCTAGGCATACCTATTTACCCATAATTAGGACTTGGCCATTTGAAAACAAAGCATTTACACTTTAGAATCATCATATAAAAGTTATATTACAAAATATATGACTTTATTCCATTTTGCTCAAGTTGAACATATTCATCCACATTTGATCAAACTCAACATGCCTTATAAATATAAGTGTTTGCAATGATGCACCAATGGATACATTAAGTAGTTACACATTACATGTACTCACATAAGTTCCCAATTCAAAAACATTCACAACTAATACATTACTCTTGACTTCATTCCTTTAACAACTTATAAGTTCCAAAATTAGACATTTTTTTTACCAAATGACACCTTCCTTAAGTTATTTCCCTACATAAATAATCCAAACCTTATTCAACCTTTAACCAAAGAATCTCACATTAAACTAGGTTCATCACCTTAATCAAGTCCAATTACACCATTAAAAAGTGCCTTAACCTTATATAGACCAACAAATGTAAAGAACCAACCTTTTTCCCTTCCAAAGCATTTCATATGAATGTGGGAAGGTACAATATAAATCTCATTATCGTAGGATGAGTTAATTGGAGGTTCACTCACCCAAGACCTTCATTTTGTTTCCAAATTTAACTCCTTTATACTCCATCCAACACACCTTCACCAAAGCCCATCAATTTCATTTCAATTCTACCTTGTTCATGCTTCAATCCCTTATCAAATTCATATACAAATCCAATTCAAAAATCATTCATTAGGTAACTCACAAATCATTATCTTTCATACAATTCAAAACCAAAATAGAATTTGCCATACAAGGATCAATTGTCCAGTACTCATTTATCATCATGATAACACACATTCCATGCCAATTCAATTATCATAGGAATTGTATTAATAGATGATATAAAGTTTAGAATTCCATTACCTAATTAACTTTAAATTCCAACTCCAAAGAATCGGCTAATCTAGCCCTTCCAAGTAACCAACACACACTAAAAATCAAGGTGCAAATCTTATCACTGAAAAAAACATTATAGAAAATAACAAGATCTATCTTCCTTAATGCAACATCTTGCAAAGATTCCAAGTGATGATGATACAAAATCAAGAAAAAATTCTAGAAGCTAAGAAGGAGTGAGAGGTTTCAGTGGTGAGAGTAGTGAGAAGGCAACAGAAACACCAAATGAGCTGGAGTGATTCAGCTCCTACTTTACAAGGTGTCCTAACTTTGAAGGGACATATGTCCTTCCATGGGGTGACCTACATAGCAAACATAGGAGTGAGCCACTTGTATTCATATCATGCTACCAAATGCCACCACCCAATTAGGCCACTTTTCACTTAACCAATGTTGCCAAATGTCAATAGATTAGCTATGCCAAATGTCACTAATTCATAGGCTTAGTCATCTAATTTTCCATGTACCAATTTGTCATAATGCTTGATATTTTCCTAGTCCAAATGTACATTTTAATACCTCAATTTCCTAATGATACCAATTAATTCCAAATCACTAAGTATGGTCCATTAAACCAAAATTCAAGATCAAACCAAAATTCAAATCATATACAACTTATAATCATGTCACAATTTTAACATCTATCATATATACCTTCATGAACATATAACATTTCAACTAGGGTATAATTTGGGGTCTTACACCATAACCCTCAATATGAATCCGAGAGAACTTGTATAGAAGTTTTCCTAGTGGGTCGATATCCAACATCTCTAGGAATGACCTTGGGTTTGCCCTAGAAGTCACCCTAGGTCAATCGGTAGGTATCGGTCATACCAATTGCATTTATAATGCAACTATTGAATCTAGTGCTATCAACTATTTATGTGTGCACACATATTGGGCTATCAACTCTTGATGCATGTACATCTCTTGTACACTACCCAACTTCACCTTTGTCCACATTGACCTTGGGTTTGCCCAACAAATGAACACTTTTAGGTAGGTTAATTTGAAAATCCTATTTCTATGGCCCGAACATAGTCATGTAGAGTGGGCTTAGGTTTGCCCAACAATCCTAACTCTCAAAGAACTCTGGTTTTGATCATATTAATAGAAGGCGTTAGTTTTAATATTCTAAGTGAGGGGTTTCAACTTTGTTTCATCTAACTAGGATTGTCTTGTATATATTATATATAGTTACTATAACTACATGACATGATATGGACACCCCAATCATATTTGGCTTAAGTCCATAACGATCCATCATGTAAGCCCACTCATACTCCTAACTTGCATCCTCTATTGCATAAAATTAAATACATCAAAATTCATTGTGATAACTTATGGATCCTATAGTTTGGAAGTTGATTCAACTCTTAAATCCAATTTCTTCCTAAGTGTTATCTTGGCTAAATTTAATCTTGGCTAAATTTAATCTTGCATGTCATTTCAGTTTAGAATTAATATTAATTAAATTAAGTTAAACTCTTAATTCCATAAATTAACTCAAAATTAACTCACCTTAAAATTGATTATTTTATGTCAAAATTAAGCATTTTAATTTGTTCCACATGCTAATTTCTAATTACTAGAAAATAATGTTCTACATAAATTAATTCAAAATAATTTCCAAGATTTCTCAAAATTTCTAGAACATCAAATCATCATTCCATGCATCTCTATGTCTTTTCATGTTCATCAAAATAATTTTGGAATCACCCAAAAATTATTAAGATGACTGAAACACCATTGAGATGCTAAAAATGACAAATTTAACATCTAAATTTTTTTCTGAAAATATTAATTCGAGAAAAATAATTTCAGCATGCTTTATTCATCAAAATAACATTTTTTATCACATAAAAATATTTTTTAAGGTTTTGGAACTGAAACATAGACACACAAAATTATCAAACAAAATAGATCTATCGATTTCTTCAAAATCGATATGATTTGATTACTATTTTAAAAGTTATTAAAAAATTTGTAATAAATTTTGGAAAAAATCCAAAGAAAAACATTCTAAATATGTTTACATAAAATTTCCAGAATCAAATTCCATGAAAAACATGCTAAACCGCATCAGTTTAGCCAACCAACAACATATGTTTGACAAAAAATATTTTTCCAACATATTGTTAGAAATTCAACAATAAATATTTCAATCATATTGAAATCAATTTTCAATCACTTAAACCATCTATAAACATTTCGTCAGTTGATCAGTGAAAGAAAATCATGAAAACAAATTTTCATAATTTAATTCTGAATTTTCTAAGAACAGATCTACAACTATCATAACCATGCAATCCTATTGCATATGTAATAGAAAGTACATCTAATAGGCACAAGATGGCTCTGATACCACTGTAAGGTTTTGATTATGCATCACATATCAGAAAATACAAAGCAAAAAATAAAAAAAAAACCCAGAAAATATAGAATCATACATGTGCCATTAGATGTAGTAAAAAATGAACTTAAGATGTGTAACTTACTAACAACTTCGTTCTTCGCTTTCTTCACCTCTCCGGGTTATCCTAACCCACAACAACCAAAGAAAATGACATCTTTAATGAAATCTAAATGAAGAGCAAATTTTGAGACCTTTTAGGAAGAATGGTTAGAACACATAAAAAGTGTTAGCTTTGATGTATGTTCTTGAGAGAATAGTTTAGAGAATAAATGTGTGTAAAATGAGCTTTTCACATTTCTCATTAGTTTTCTTACAATACTATGCACCAAAATTAGTGAGTTTCTACTAACTTTTGGCCTCTTCTAACCCCCATTATAAATGGAGGACTAATGGGAATTAAGTGGCTATGAATGCCACTTAATTTGGCTTGAAACATTTGTTAGAGATCTAGAAACTTTGTAGCGTAGCAGCCATGCAACATTTGCTTTTTTTCATTCCTTTGTAACGTGTCTTACATGATCATATCGCAATACAATCCTAAAACATTCTCTCATATGTTGGATCACTATCCATACCCATTTTACTCATTCTTCACATCTCCAATGTGTGTAACCCAATAGGTTCCCAATTATATTGGCCACTTGAATTAACTCTTAATTCAAGCAAGTCATGAGAGGTATCTAGTAACACATCATGACCCTCAATTAAATGAAAAGTCAGTGATTTGACTACGAACCCTTCTATAGATAATGTTCTCATGCAATTCATCCTTTCACCATCTATTCCCCACTTGGTTTAGAGCATGTTTAAAATGTTAACTCCTACTAGACTGACTACATCACATCTAGACTAAGTGATGTTAGTTCTCGTCCCCAAGGCTAGTTACTCAATTGGATATGTCTGATATGTACTTAATTGTTGATAATAGCTCAAAAGGTGTCTTTGAGACAGCCTTCGTTGGAGCTCAGTTTAATATATACATAGCCGTCTTTAGAGCTTCAGTCCATAGGAATTCAGGAAGTATTGTGTTACTCCTCATACTTCTCACCATGTTTATTAAGGTTCAGTTTCTTCTTTCTGCCACACCATTCTGATCTGAAGAACCAGGCATGGTGTACTGGGCAATAATCCCAGGTTCTTGAAGAAACTTCGCAAGAGGACAAAGTACTTGTCCACTTTCAGTGTATCTACTATAGTACTCTCCACCTCTATCTGACCTCACAATTTTAATCAACTTTCCACATTGATTCTCCACTTCAGCATTAAAAATTTTAAAGGCATCTAAAGCTTCGTCCTTAGAACAAAGTAAGTAGAGATACATATATCGCGAATAGTCGTCTATGAAGGTGATAGTATTTCGGACTATTTGCGTCCATATCTAGACAACAAATATCTATATGTATGATTTCTAACAGGTTTGTACTCCTCTTGGCACCCCTTTTAGACTTATTAGTTTGCTTACCTTTAATGCAATCCATGCAAGTCTGAAAGTTAGCAAAATCCAAAGTACTAAGTGCCCCTTCATTTACTAATCTCTTAATTCTCTCAATAGAGATATGTTCTAATCTACAGTGCATAGAGAATTCTTTATTCACAACACATCGCTTCATTCTAGCAGTAACATGCATTGAATTATAGGCACCATCATTTTGTAACTGAATGGAATAAAGACCATCTGATAATGTACCATAACTAAAAACTTTATATTCATCATATAAACTTAAACCAGAATCTGAAAAGTTAAAGGAAAAACCAAAAGGTACAAGTCTTGATACAGAAATCAAATTTCTAGAGAAATTTTGAAACATCAAAGGTCTTCTCCAAACACAAAATAAATTCACTGCTGAAAACCAAACAGTAAGTGTCGATGGCTTCCACATGTGAACTCATTTTGCTTCCTGAACAGATGAATTGTTCACTTCCCACCGACTTCCTTAGGTTTTGGATACCCTGTGAGGTATTCAAAACATAGGTATTTGAAACATGGATTGTAGAACCAGAATCAATCCACCATGTGTTATGATTAACATTAACCATATTAGACTCATAATAAACAAATGAAATTTGGGTACCTTTCTTCTCGAGTCAGTCCTTAAATTTAGCTCAGTCTTTCTTCATATGTCCCCTCTTCTTACTGAAGAAACACTTTGACGGCTTCTTCATATCGGATTGAGGAGCAACTTTTCCTTTTCCCTTATTTTTGGCATCATCCTACCTCTTCTTTCCTGAAACGGTCAAATTGACCCTTTCACCCTCTTCCATCAACAACCTCTCTTCTTCTTGCACACACATATGGTCAATAATTCATTGATCAACTACTTGTCTTTATATGTGTTATAAGAGATCTTGAAAGAACCATATTGTGGAGGCAGAGTGCATAGAAAGTAATGTACTAGGAAAGATTCTGATATAGTAACCTCCAACACTTTCAGCTGAGCCGCTATGTCCCTCATACGCATGATATGATCACGTACGCCCTTTATCCTAGTGAGCCTTAAGGATGATAATGGCATAATCAAAGTACTAGCAAGGGCCTTATCAGATGTAGTGAATTACTCATCAATGGCCTTCAATAGATCTTTGACATACTATGCTGTTCGACAGAACTATGAATGTCAGCAGATATCTTGGTCTTTATGAATATCACGAAGAGACAATTAGATCTCTCCCACTTTTCATAAAGAGCAACAACTTCTGGAGTCCTAGTCTTAGTCATACTCAGTGGTTCGTTCTTCTTAATAGCATAGTCTATATCCATCCAGCCCACATGAAGCAGAATTCTCTCCTTCCACACCTTATAATTGTCACCTCTCAATTCGGGTTGATCACACTTAATGTCAAAAATATTAAATGTCTGAGTAACTGCAAATTAAGAAATAAAAATATATGCTCATCATATATATTTTGAGACCAGTAATAATTCATGGTTTACCAATGTAAATCATGCATTTACCAGATGAATCTAGTGACATAAGACTTGCCTGTGGGATAAAGTTTTACTCAATTAGATTCATTTAAAACTTTATGACAAAACTATTGAATTATGTTCCTTTTCTTAATTCCTATGGGTAAATTAAGAAATATAATCCAATATTTCATCCTAATTAATCGTACAAATATAATAAATTTTCTGTGGGTAGATTTTATCATACCACGTATGATTAACTACAACTAATAATTTAATGTGATCTTAAAACTAAATATATAATTGTAATTAATTTGAGATGCTATGGCTATTCCGAATTAATTAAAATTATATGATCACTAACATTATCTTAAGCTTTAAATTAAAGCCTAAGCATTTGCATCAATTAATAAATAATGCAAATAAATCAAATAATAATGCATAAAATATTTAATCTAATTTTGCATGTATAATGATCATAAATTTTTACACACAAAATTTTCAATTAATCACATGTAATATGTGCAAAAAATAAACAATTATAATATGCATGTCAAAAACTCAAATTCTAACATAAGACATACATAATTAAAAATTAATATTTTTCATAAAATATTAATGCCAAAATGATTTTATAATTAAAATCATAACATGATGGGTTAGTTCTGAATTAACCTAACTAATTATTAATATTAACATAATTAATATTAATAAATTTTTTAAAAAGAAAATATTGAGTTGTCTTCAACATCCGACCTGGCTGGAACTCGTCGGAGCCTCGACGCTCCAGACCAACAGAGGACGCCAAAGTTTACATGGAGGTTGGCAATGGGACAACGTCGACCATACGATGTGCGTGAGACATCAGAGAACCACCTATGCGGCGTTGACACTAGAGCACCATGTGACATTAGAGCACTGTAATGCTATTTAACAAAACAAAACACGTAAGGAGAATACAACTTTAATAACTAGAGAATGCTGAAGTAGCTGAGGATTGACAGAGCTCTTTGATGTTGTCAAGAGTTTAAGAGATAGAAGATCTATATGTTTGGACTTGAGTTCAAACCTCCTGGCATTCCGCTCTTTGATTACTTAACTTAGAGCAAAGGTATTTGGAAAGAAAATGATCTAAACTTAAGACTTTTTTTTTAATACAAGGGAGATGAAACACAAAAGCTAAACAGCTACACACTACGCCTCTAGCCAGAAGCATCAGTTATGTCCTTACGCAGCAGGGTTAGACAACCTAAGGGGGCCTCCCGAAAGTACATAAAACCAGACGTAGACTTAGCACGTTGATTTCTCATTTTATTCCAGTTTTTAAAAATTATGAAAATTAGTTTTTGTTTCCTATTTTTGTTTTTATTATATGATTTATTATTATTTAAATATATATTATTTAATTATTTAATTTTTAATAAAAATTATGAATAATTTAATTCAATGTTATATTTATATATTTAATAAATTAAAATTAATTATCAATAAAATTATGAAAATTTTAATTTTATTATTAAATTATATATAATTAAATTTAAAATAAATAAATATTCAAATAAATTTTGATTTAATAATTAAAATATATTTCAAATAAATATTAATTTATAAAAAATAATTTTTAAATTATTTATTTTATTAATATAATATAATTTTATTAATAATTTATTAATAAATATTATATAAGAGATTAAATAAATTTGTTAACTAAAAATAATTTATCTTTAAGTTTTATCTAAAATGTAATTATTATCAGTAATAAAAATACAACTACATTAACATTAACAATTAAACAAGTTTTTTTATTTTATTTAAAAAAAATCATAAATAAAAAACTAAAAATAGAAACTAAAAACTACAACTGAAAAACAAAATTATAATCAAACGGCCTCTAAACTTAAGACTTTATATATGGTGTTTGGTAACTCAAAATAGTGTATTATAGGGTTAGGTTTGAACTTGTTCCATAATTGATTTTAGGTGTTATTCAATTAAAACAAGTAAAAATATAATTTAAAATAATTTAAATTCAAATTTCAATTTTGAAATTAAAGTAATCATTTTTCTTAATTTAATCAGTCAATAATTATATTGATTCCTAACTAATATTTAAAATATTATTTTTTAAAATTAAAATTAATTAGATTAAAATTAATTAACTAGACTCCTTAAAATTAAGAAAATTTTTAAGTAATTAAGTAAAGTGTTTTTAATTAAACTTATTTATTTCAACTTTGATTGAGATAAATTAAATTTATTAGTATCATTCAGAAAACTATTATTTATTTATTTAGAAATTGTTTCTTCATGTATGAATTATAAGTTTTTTATTTATTAGAAAAGGTATTTTATTAAATTTGAAACTATCTGCTTTTATTAATTGAAAGAAATGAGATTCCTTTAATATTTTTTAATCTAATTTATTAAGATAATATTTTCTAATAAATTAAGAGATCAATCTCTAAAATAAATAATATTAAGGATTTTTAAATAAATTTTAAATCATTTTATTTAATTTTGAAAGTGATTTCCTTTTAATATTAGAAACTAATTTTCTAACTGAGACAAAGTAGTTTCTAATTATATTATAAATAGTATTCTAATTAGATTAGAATGTCTTGTAAAATTCAAAAAAGGAGTTTTTCTAAATTATAATAATAAGAATCATAATTTATTAAATATTATTTTCAATTAAATTTTGTTAAAGGATTCAAGATAATTAGAAACAGTTTTCAATTCAATTTGAAAATTAATTTCAAATCAAATCAATTTTCTATTTACAATAAGAACTTAATTTATTTAAGAATCAATAGGTTTAATTTAATTAATATCCAAAAAGTTAGAAATATTATTTTAGATTATAAAGATCAATAATTAGAATCAAAGAAAACTTGATATTTTATGCATGTAACATAATTATGGATACATAAGTTGCATTCTTGATTTATATATTTGATATACATCTTAGATGCATGTTTAAATTGTATGTTTTATATGTATGATATTTTACAAGCAATTTTGTGTTTGATGAGATCAATAAAATTACATCTTTCCTTAAAATATTAACTGCATATTGAGAACATGATTGTCGCTTTCTATTATTATAAGAATAAATCAGAGTTCTGTTTATATTTAAGCTTGTTGAACAAACTCAAGGCTGCTTTAGCCTAAGTATGTTTAGTCTTATAACATTGGTCTTACTTAACTAAAATTGTGTGACTCATGATCATATGAATTTATAGGTAGCGCTAGGAATAACATATGATATATGTTTTGGCAAAAGTGGTTGGGAATAACATATGAGATATGTTTTGGAAAAAGTTATCACATAACAGATTTAGGATCATATGAGTTGTAATTGATAAAGTTGTTATCTACCTAATTTAAGTTTAGTTGACTTGTTGAGCAATCTCAAGATCAATTAAATTTAAAAGGGATCCTAGCACACTAAAGATATTAGAGTAATCTTTTCAAATAGTAGTGAGGGTTATTATTTTTAATAAAATAGCTGAGTAATCAAATGTATGATTAAAGTCCTGGTCTTATTTAGTTGTCATATAAAATAATCAATTGCTTGCTTTTCTAACATTTATATTTTATTTTGAGTATAAATTACCTTTCTTTAGTATAGTTGATACTAAGTTATTATTGAAATGAATTTTCTAGACATAGGTTAAGTTTGGGAAGAATTATCAAAGATAGATTAAAAAAATTGCATATCCATTATGCAATTTTGTTATAGTTCCTATTGAGGATTTGGTGATGAAGTTTTAACTATATTTCAAAATCATATAGATGAAAAAAATATAATGACATTTTGAGTTGACTAATGTCTCATAAACTTTGATAATTACAAGTAAAATGCATGTCAACGTCATGATAGTAAAGATGCAAGAGGTTGCATAAAATAGAGCTGAATGTTTTGATGAAATTGTTCTAATCAATTAAGCCTACTAAATGCATAACTATGGACTACAATTAAAGGCTTTATTATAATATGGTAATAGTTCATTAGAAAAAAATGACTGTAGATTTTCTTGCTTATATGTAATATAATAAAGATCATATATATTTATTTTTTATATTTTTTAGTATTTAATATTGAATTTAGATTCAGCGTTATTATGATGTTTAAGGCATGATAAGAAATAGATTGGTAAGTAAAAGTAACTGATCTAAATTGATAATAGTTTATATGTGTTGGATCAAAGGAGACTTATGTTTAGCATAAGTAGCAAGAATACAAAGACAGATAATCAAGACTATCCTTTTATTTCATATTAGTTAAATTAACATAATTGGAATCACAAAGTTACATAAAAGGATATATATATATCCTTTTGATTATGAATTGTGTAACGCCCCAATATATACCCTAGAAGTATTATGACATGTCTTGGGTGCAATAACAAGTGAACATAACAAATGAATTAAGTGCATCTAATATAGTAAGAAGAGACATAATGGTACTTAATGTAAAAGAAATAGGTAAACGGGTAATTTGTTCATTGCATCATAGATATACATACTTAGATGTGAAATATGGATAAGAATTTTTGATATGTTTGCTTCGATTTATGAGAGTCATGTGAGGGGAATTGATAAAAGAAGCATTCCATAAGAAAATAGGATGTTTTTCGTTAAATTTGATGTGTTTTCGCATTGCTTTTGCATGAAAAGACTGAAGTTAGTTATTCGGGATGTGTACCTCACTAGATGGATGAGTTTTGCTGAACAAACTTCTGTAATTTGGATATATCTTGGCATGTATAAGTCCAAATTAGATAATTCAAATTGGATATTAAACTAGATACATAGATATAAAACTTTCATAAAGGAATAGAAATTTTATTCTGCCTCTTAGATTTTTGAATTATGGATTGAAATTGAAATGTGGTTGCTGTCCTTATTTTTGAATAGCCTACAGCGTTTTGGGTATAACTCCCGAATTAATTAACCAAATTGCATATAATTTATTCTGTTAGAAAATAAAGACATAGGAGAATGAAATTAATTGATAAGATTATATTCCAATGTGGGAAGTAAAGGAAAAAGGACTAATATGCAATTTTTCTAAAGTTAACACATGGACTAATTGGATTAAGGCATGTGTGACCAATAATAATAAAGCATATGTGTCTAATAGGAATTAAGCATATGTGTGAGTCTTGAAAGTTCTTTAATGGGCATATGGAGAGGGGATATGGACAACACTTGAGGGGTTCTAAGTTCATATTTTTCTCCTATCCATTTCACCTTCTTCATCTCATCATTTTTCATGTAAGGAATCAAGTCAATCTTAGGTGGAAATCGAGGTAAAAGTTAGGGATTTTCTCTTCACCTCTATCTCTTATTACTTTGCTTATGAAGAAATGAAATTATGAGGTTGGAAATGTGATTCAGATGTATATTTTTAGTGTTTCTAGTTGGTGAGTCAAGCAAAGCCAAAGAGGAAGGGAAAGAAGGGCTATAAAAGACCTACTTTGACAATTTTGAGGTTTGGGACTACACTTAGTTTAATTCCTCTTTGTGTGTATATTTGAATGGTTATAAAGATTCATTTGGATATGCTGTTGGGACCTGATCTCGGAACCGGACCCCAACCGGAAATACGGAAAACAAAGTGACGAAAACGAAAGAATCGGAAGCGAAAACGAAAACTCGAAAATACTAAATCGAAATAAACAGTCGAAATCAAAGGCGACATACAAATCGAATCGGAAACATAAGACGAAAGAATCCAATCAAAACGAATCACATCAGAGAATCGGAGAACAAAATGCAGAAACAGAAACGAATGCACATCAAAAACAAATCGAATCAAAGCAAACAAACAATTCAATCGCATGGAATTACAAATTTCCGACATCCGAGAACTCAAACTTTTGAAAAACTATCGCGTTGGAAACTCTAAGACTTAACCTATCCGAATCGGTATAAATTTTTTTTTCTTTCTTTCTCATTCCTTTCATCTTTATTCAATTTTATACAAATCAAAACCATTTGGAAACTTATTCTCAATCAAAACTCAATTCT
>JAOSBK010036195.1:0-23178 GCA_027568895.1 Erythroxylum shatona | reverse complement strand
CTTTAGTTCTTGTTTTTCAACTCTATTTCAATCAACACATTTACTTTTGAATATTTCTTATTTTCACTCAAAAATTGGGGTCCAACACATTATCTAGATGTAATAATCCTATGTCCTATCATATTGTTGTTGAATGTCATCAATCCTATTTTAAGAGTCATATTAAAATTTAGTATCAGAGCACAGTTCTATATTGAAGTTTGTTCTTGATATTGCTATTTGCATTTTAATATTCTTGTGTCTTTGTTTCCTACAATCAATATTCATTCTTGTTCTTATCACTCTTAAGTTCCATTAAGAACAAGTTGTTCTTAAGTTCTTGTTCCTTCTTTCTTGAGTTTTAAGTCAACAAAAAAATGATGATGATGATGATGATGATCATTATTATTATTATTAAGGTAAAAGATATGAAACTTTGCTATAGTTTAAGAAACTTAAAAAAATCCCTTATTCTTTAAAATTCTCAAAAAAATTCTTAGTGATTTTTAATTATTTACAAAATTCCTCTTAGTCTTCGACTAAAAAATAATGACAGAATATATATATCATGAATATCACACATAGATCAATCAAATATTACTTATATGATGATATAAACTTAACTCTTAAAAATGATTCAAACTAATAATTTATATAATTATCTTAAGTTATTATTTTAAGTCAAGTTTAATTGGTTGAGGTCAGGTTTAAGAGCTAAGTTAGGTTACCATAACAATGACATTTGATTAGTTTATATATGATGTTCATACTATATATGTTTCATGGTTGGTTTTTAATTGAAATTTTAAGAGAAGGTATTTTTCTTAAAAAATTGAAAAATAAAAAGAGGTCCTTTAGAATTTTAAAAAGTATTTTTCTAAAGTATCTTAAAGCACATGAGAGGTTTATATATTTTGCCTTGTTATTATTCTAGATTTTGTCAATAGAAGCCTAAAAAGGTGCCATCTAAAGTTAAGCAAATTGATGGGTAGTTCTAATACCTTTTATAAATTAGGGTTTAAATTCCTCTTTAATATAGACAAGGTATTTTATACATAAAATAAATTCTATTTATTTGTTGTCTTGTCTTTATTATTATTTAATTTAAAATTTGATAAATTCTTCTTTTTTATTTATTTAGGTTCGATTGAAATGAATTTCTATTTTTTCTTGATCATTGGCCTCTAATTTTATTTCTTGCCTAATTTTACTTATTTAGAGTGTTTGACCAAATAGGGAAAATTTAAGCTAGCCTTTTAAATTTAGACTATCTAATTTAAAAAGAACATTTAGTCAAGAGCTTAGGTCAAGATTTAAATGCAATTTTGAGAAAAACACTTGAGGGAGTACTTTTATTTCTTACTTTTTTATATAGGTGCAACATAACTTGAAGAAACTTGTCTAAAGATAAGGAAGTTAGTGAGGAGAAGAATGGGAGTATATCAAGAGGCCTTAATGAAAATCATCCAACACTAATACAAGTAACTTCTTCGATGATTCAGTGAAGTCTGAGATAAGTTTGAGAAATATGAAGATACTATAGTTGGACTATAACATAATTCACCTCTAACATCTAAGATGGATGAATTTGAGGCGAATGATAGAGTAAAAGGTGTTGCTAAATACTTGGGAGAGCTAAACCTAAGAGGAGATAAAACAAAAATACAAGGAAGAACAGAGAGACAAGGAGGGAGTGAATTTGGTGTAGGATATGAAAAGGAGTGCGAATAAAGAGTGGATAATAATATAGGTAGCACTAAGATGACAATACCCCCTTTTGTAAGGAAGATAGATTCAGATACCTGCTTTAAGTGAGAGACGTGTAAAGCTAGTCTTTAATGAGGGAATGTTTTGTGCTAAGTTGTGAGGAGCTAAAGATGATGGTAAGAAAATGTTTTATGCTAATTTCCTACTCCAGGGGTCTCTACCATAGGCGAGAAATGATAACTTAAGATACCAAGAGTTTAGAGAAGTATCATAAAGAGATGGAGCTTGCTATGGTATGCTCTTCATTATAGAACAACCTTGGGAATAGAGATAAGACAAAGCTCTAAAGAAAAGATATAAAGTAACTAAATCGAAAGGGCATGCACCAAGTGAAGTCAAAGCTAAGGTTAAATCTTATTTAACAATTAGGAATCAAAATATGTAGTGCATCAAAATATGTAGTGCTTCAAATGTTTGGACAGAGGAAATATAACTTCATAATGTCCCAATAATAGAGTGATGGTGCTAAGAGAGGGTACAGAGTACTTATCCATCAGAGAAGAGGAGGAAGATGGGGGATATGAATATGTTAGAGGATGTTAGTAACGATAAGTATATAATAAAATCCAAAGAGGGAAGGTTGATAGTCACTAGAAGGGCATTGAGCATGCTTGGGGTAAAGAATAAAACTATTAAACAACACAAAAATTGTTTTCATACTAGATTTATCATCAAGGATCCAGTGTGTAATATGATCATAGATGGAAAGAGTTATACTAATATGGCTAGTGACTAGTTGGTGAAGCGATTTCTAACTAACAAACACCCTAAATCATATAACCTATAATGGTTAAAGAACGAGAGTAGAAAGGTTAAGGTAAGAAATAGGTATTAATTTTTTTTCTTGATTAGGAGGTTTAAAAATGAAGTATTATATGATATGGTTATTGTGCAAGCAGAACACATTCTTTTATGTCTATTGTGGCAATATGATAAGAGAGGCATATAAGACGGGTATAAGAATAAGAATTTGTTTTCTATAAATGGAAAATTGTTTGTCATTGCTATATTGTCACCTAAGCAAGTTTATAAAGATCAACTCCAGATCTATAAGAGTGAGCATTAGAGCTCAAGGGGAAAGGAACATAAGCAAACAATTGGAGTTATTTTAAGCTTTTATAGAAAATAAAAAAGAAGGATGCATACTTAGCCAAATTCCAAATGTTATTTGATTTCATAAATGAAGGTATTGATTGGAGGATAAATCATTTGAAGGAGAGGGGAAATGATATGATTCAAGCAATAACTCAAGCTACATGAGTTTTTATCCAATAAAGGCATAAAGAGGGGCCTAGATAGCTTGCTAAAAATTCAGGCCAAGTGCAAAAAAGAAGTTAGAGATTATAGTTACATAAAGTAATAGGTAGATTGTAGTAACATAAAGTAACAAATGCCAATCTAAGAAGTAAACTAGAACTAGTCTTTTATGGTTTGTGTACTAAAGTTCCAAAATTAAACTAACATTAGGGTTCAATTTGTAACTAACATCAACGTCATGTTTGATTTGTGCATGAAAAGCTCCAGAGAAAACCTAACACCGATATTGATTGAGAGAGTTGTCAAACTCATATTTTAATTAGTTAAAGTTGTTATATCATTTTAGGACTCTAGTTTTAGCTATATGATGGTTGTAATAGATAATTTACCATTATTATCATTGAGTAAAAAACCTTTGGAGAGTTTTTTTAATCTTTTTCTTAGAAAACACTTGATTTAGGTCATCTATTAACTGTAGCTCTTATCAAAATTGCCAGTGAAGACTAGCCCTATAATCTTTTCACTTGTATTTTTTTCTAGAGTGTGGTGATTCATATCCATCTTTTGTGTATTTTTTGGTTTGATTTCTTAAATTATACTTGTTCCTAATAAAAAATTGTAAGTCATGTTAGATTGATATTGAATCTCATCAGTACTATTATTAAGGATTATATCATACTCTATATTAAGAAAGTTTTAAATCTTCCTCTTTGTTAAATAACTCCCAATATGTAAATTAGATAGGAAAAAAAAAACAATGGAAACACTATTGGAGGCTAAGAAAAAAAATTAAAAATAGAAAATTGAGCTCTACTGAACCCAATTAGACTAAAATAGAAGAGGATTATGAAGAAATTGATAAGAACAAACTAAAGTAACTAGAAAGGAATGAACAAAACGAAGATAGAATGTATGTGATGTAAGGAATACCTTATTCTTGTTGGACAAGAATTAAACTTCCTTGCAAAGGACAATGTAATTCCTGTTAGAGAAATACTCTAAAGGCAATCACCTTTAGCATTTATTGTACAAATCATTTTATAATTACTAAAGACATTTTTCATTATTTCAATGTTCATACATTTATAGATTTGATGTTGATCTTAAATTGATTTAATGACGCCCTTGATACAAAATATAACATGGAGGAAATCATGATGAAATCATAATAATGTGACTGTTATCATGTGTAATTATGTTAGTAACTAAACTTTCCCTAATCATAGGATTAATGAGATGGGATATCATTAATCCGAATTGACTAGCACATATTATACTCCTTTATTAGATCAAGTAGTAGATCTCATAAGCTGTAGATAAGAGTTGTTTAGAGTTAACATGTGGATGCTTACTAAGGGTAGTAAGTGTATTAGATTGACCTACTATGAGACAATCATATGGATATGCTATTCCAGTGTCAATGATAGTCTCATCATAACAATGGTGCAAGTATCCTTTGATTTGAGGTGCTCAAGGATATCTCAGATACTGATCTTGTGCTTTGACTCCATTCATCAGTGCCTTTCAAGGGTTACTCATAGGGTGGCGATTGGGTACAACTTAAGGTATTCGGAGAAGCAACTTATATTTTGAGGATAAGGATCTATAAAGATAGATCTAAGGTGTTGCTTAGTCTTTCTCAGTCTACATACAAACAAGATGTTAAAGAGGTTTAGCATGAAGCAGTCTAAGAGAGGTTATCTTCCCATGATACATGGATTACACTCTCTAAATCTATGTGTCCAAAGACACAAGATGAGAGGACTTGTATAAGTTTTATTCCTTATGCTTCAGCTATAGGATCAATCATGTAAGCTATATTATGTACTAGATCCGATGTATCATATGCTCTAAGTGTTACGAGCATATACTAGTCAGAGATTGATGAGGTCATTAGGTGGCTGTCAAGAACATCCTCAAGTACATGAGAAGAATTAAGGATATATTCTTAGTATACAAAGAAGATGATCTTGTGGCAAGCGGGTATACTGATGCAAGTTTCCAATCCGATAAGGATGACTCCAGATCCTAGTCTGGATATATATTCACATTGAATAGTGACGTAGTTAGTTAAAAAAGTTCCAAATAAGAGACGACTACATATTTGACGACATGGTAGAGCACATTGTAGCTTCAGAAGTGGCAAAGGAAGCAATTTGGATTAAGAAGTTTATCATGGAACTTGGTGTGGATTCAAGCATCGTTGACCTAGTGTAGTTGTATTGTGACAACAACGGGGCTATAGTGCAGGTGAAGGAACCAAGGTCTCATCAGAAGTCCAAACATTTATTCAAGCGCTACTATTTCATTAGAGAAATCATTGGTAGAAATGATGTCAAGATAGAGAGAGTTAACACCGATCAAAATATAGATGATCTGTTGACTAAGCCCATTTCCCAAAAGTGTTTTGTGTCACATGTACATGTTTATGGTACTAGATATCAAGGCGATTGGCTTTAGTGCAAGTGGGAGTTTGTTAGAGAAGTGCTCTAAAGGCAATCGCCTTTAACACTTATTGTACAAATCATTTTATAATTAATAAAGGCATTTCTCATTATTTTGAGGTTCATACATTTATGGATTTAATGTTGATCTTAAATTGATTTAGTGAAGTCCTTGATACAAAACATAACATTGAGAAAATTATGATGAGACCATGATAATGAGATTCCTATCAAGTGTAATTATATTAGTATCTAAACTTTCCCTAGTCATAGGATTAATGAGATAGGATATCGTTAATTCGAATAGACTAGCACATGTTATACTTCTTTATTAGATTAAGCAGTAGATCTCATAAGCTGTAGATATGTGTTATTTAGAGTTAACATGTGGATACTTACTAAGGGTAGTAAGTACATTAGATTGACCTACTATGAGACAATCATATGGATATGTTATTCCAATGTCAATGATAGTCTCATCATAACAATGGTGCAAGTATCCTTTAATTTGAGGTGCTCAAGGATATCTCAGATACTGATCATGTGCTTTGACTCCATTCATTAGTGCCTTTCAGGGGTTACTCATAGGGTGGCGATTGGGTACAGCTTAAGGTATTCGGAGGTAATTAAGCAGCTAATAAAGGATTCACCACTCCCGATAGAAGGAGATGATACCCACGACCTCTTGTCGTGGTCATTACTCAGGAGTCTCTGGCCAGAGCAAATATGTGTCATGAAGAGAGTCTTTAATAATACATAGAGTAATGCGATCCTCAGGACAAAGATCCAATATCATTTGGACTACATGTGATGTAGTCATTCTAGTGGGAGTTAACACTTTGACCATACTCTGAACCAAGTGGGGTATATATGGTGAAAGGATGAATTGTATAGAAATATTGCGTATGGAAGGGTTCGTAATCAAATCATAAACTTTTTGGTTAATTGGGGGTTATGACATGTTGTTAGATACTGCTTTTGACTTACTTGAATTAAGTGTTAATTTAAGTGACCAACATAATCAGGAACCTAATAGGTCACACACATAGGAGATCTGAAGGATGAGTAAAATGGTCTTGAATGGTGACTCAAGATATGAAAGAATGTTTCGAGATTGTATCGTGATGTGATCATGGTAGAAAACATTGCATGGAATTAACTAGAAACAAGTGTTGTTGGCTACCAATTTGGTCATTAACTTCCTAAAACTTCTATTAATGCATGTTATTCATGGTCATTAACTTGCCATAACTTCCATTAATGAATGCTATTCATGGTAATTAACTTCCCATAACTTCCATTAATGGATTCTATTTATGACCATGAACTTCCCATAACTCTCCATTGGTGATGGGGTTATAGAAGGCCAAATACAGAAAATAGAGATGATTTTCATGCATCTTGTGCAAGACACAAGTGAAAGTAAGGTTCTTTCTTATACACACACTCATTTTCTCTCTAACTCTCACAAGAGTTCTTGTCTTTGCTAGCACAAAAAAAGAATTATAGCCACCTCCTAATGGGGTTTCATCCTTCTATCTTCGTGTGGACTTCATTAGAGACGATCTATATTGATCGTTGTGGTTTACAACAACCAATGCGGAGAAGATTAAAGAACAAAGGAGATCATCAGAAAGGTATGTAAACATATTACATTTCATGTTTTTGTTTTCTACATCTATATGCATAGGTAGATTTGGTTTTTTGAGGTTCCATTTTAGTTTTTGCTGTGTATATTTTTTTTGTAATTTAGTAAAATTTTTTATACAAATAAGAAAATGTTATGTACACATTTCAAAAATCTCTAGCCTACCAAAAGGGCTCACGTAATACAAATTTATAGGAACCGAGAGCCAAGTGTGAAAGAAACACTACCAACACCACTCCTTCATAAACTGCCTACTGAAAAGCCTAAGAAAGCTAGACCTACTACCCAGTTACATAATTTCATTGGCAAGCATGGCAACAACACATAATTTCCAACAATTATATTCCAACCCAAAAAAAAACTAAACCACAATCAACATAATTAAACATGAATATGTAAGAAATTCCTTCTATTTTCTTTGTCCACGGTCATGGTTGCCTTCTGCCCATATACCTTTCTGAACAGTACCTCCGTAGGAAATGGTTCTCCTCCTAGTGATTTGCCTATTATAGGTGTGAAGGAAGTATATAACCTCCTCCTCTTTACCCCTAATATATCAAGAAAAACCTGCACTTTTGCCAATAAGAATAAAATAAAACACACACACAGTTACCTTCTCTCGATGTTTAAGCGGAGATGCTCCATAACTTGTAAGATCACTCGCAAGGTAAAACTCCATATATCCAAGGCTTCATCTTTGAAGGTTTAAAGGTTTCGTTCAGACCAAAGATTATACACAACAACATACAGGATAATGCAGAAGGTATGTAAGTCACAGTGGATGGAGGGTGGAGATAGGTTAACCCATAGTAATATGGATTGGAGATCGATGAGTTGAGGATTGCTAATGTGGAAATGGTTAAGAATGTTGAACCATACCGTTCTTGAGAAAGAACAATGAAATAACAAATGATCGATAGTCTCGGAATCCAAAACACACAAAGAACATTGGTTTGGGGTGTGGAGATACAATAATTTATCCCTAGTCTGCAATTTGTTCAGAAAGGCCAACCATAAGATGAAGGAACATCTAGGACTATTCCCCTTGTGCCATACTAATGGATACCAAGGAACCATCTGATTTGTCGGTCTCATGAGATTGTATGCTGACTCATTAGTATACTGCTTAGAAGGGCTTGCTAGCCATTCTAAACTATCATCACTTAAAGAATCTGGGATATAAAGTAGAGGTTCTAGGTTGTGAATAGGCCCCACATTTGTATCTTTCCAACTCCATTCATTGTTCTAGATAACTTTCGATTCTCTAGCATTCATGGGAAGATCTGACCCGTTGATCAATCGAGGAGTCGAGTGAGCCAACAAGATACCTCTTAGATGCCAAGGATCCTGCCATAAAAAAGTAGAGTTACCATTCCCAATTCTAAATCTAAATTGGTTCCCAATTTGGTCTCTAACAAACAAGATCTTCCCCCAACTCTACGAGCTTCCATTGCTGCATATATTTAGTATATATTATGTATGAGATGCATGACTGAAACCTTACAATTTTTAGTCCCTTTTTGTATGTTTGAGTTATGACCTTTTGGTAATTACTTTGGCAACACCAAATATAAATTTTTTTAATTCATTTTTAAATTTAAGAAATAGAAACAAGAAACTAAAGAACAAATTGTGTTAATTAACTTGTAAAGGAAATTGATGGCATAGTAAGAAGAAATAAGAGTATTAAAGCATAAACAGAAAATTTGTAAGAACAAACCTAATTTTAGAAGGTGATTGATATTAAATTTTGATATGACCCTCACTAATAGGACTATTGATATTTGATATCAATATGACAGGAAAAGTTTATTCCAAAAAAGACAAACATAAAATACAAAAGAAGGATATGAATCATCATACTTACATAAACGAAGGATTATAAGTGATAAGATTCTAAAGTTGATCATTGCTAATAAGCTAGATAAGATCATTAGTTAGTAGAGATTATAAGAAAAGATTTTTTTTAAGACAAAAGGTAAAGAAAAACCACCCTTTGTAAGGTAATTTGACTGATAAAAATATAAGCTCTCTATTACAATCATAAAATATCTCTTATAAACATAAAACCCTAAAACTAGAATCTAAAGGGAAATAATAATTTTGATTAATCTAATTAGGAAACAAATAACTTTGAAAGGTAAGTAAATCCCTATCTAAACAAAAATTGCAATTTAAAAACTAATAAAAAGAACAAGTTTAATTTTGATCTAGCTTTTAAAGTTAGAACTAATTTTATTATAAAATGTAGCATATGAACACAATGATGAGTTCGATGTTGATTATAAGTTCAAACTCTATTGTTGGTTTGCTTCTTTTTCTCCTATTTATAAAACAAGAACATGATTGGTTTTTAACATCAGTTTGAAATTGGCGTTAGTTACATTCTATTTCTCAACCTTTAAAAGGCAATGTAAGATCAACATCGATTATCTTCTATGCCAAGTGTCATTTACATTTTATAGCCACATTTTTTAGATTTCTCCTTCACTTAAATCATCATTATAAGGCTAACTTCAACCTTTTGAAGTATTAAAGTTTCACTCTTAGTATAAAGATCCCCTATTAAGTTGTTGAAGCTTTTTTGGTCTTCTTTACTATACTTCATGTCAACGATTCTCCAATGTTCTTTAATATATCTAATTTTTAGTGCTTAAGTAGAAGTTTGATTCACATTTGTTTGAGATCAAATATTTGGGCAATCTTAAATAATTTCTTATTATAGAGATAACTTGATTGAATAAATAGATTTTAATATCATAAAAATTGGATCTCTTAAAAGAAACATACATACTTAGATATAAGTTAGTTGATACTTTAATAAACTTCAATTTAAAGCCAAAAAGTAAAAATGATAGTACATATATTAATAAAGGGAGGTAATGGTGACTAGTTGGAAAACTAATATATCTTCCACATATTAAACTAGATAACCTCACTATCATTATAGTTAGTTAATTCATGAATAATTCAACAAAGGAGCATATAGAAGCTATATATCAAATAGTAAGGTATTTAAAGATGACATGAAGGCAAGGGATGTTTTTTCAAAAAGATAGTAAGCAGGAAAGTCAAGATTTTGGCAAACGTCAATTGGGTTGGATTCGTAATTGACAGATAATCAAGCTCAAGATATCTCATGTATATTTAAGGAAATTAGGTTACTTGGCAAAGAAAAAAACACTCATGGTTTCCTAAAGTAGCGTAGAAATAGAGTTCATAGCACTTATACTTAGTATTTAGGAAGGAATTTGGCTAAAAAAATTTAATGAGTTAAGAATTCATATAATTAGTCTAATAAAATCCTATCTACAATTAGCATATCAAAAAATCTTGTTCATTAAGATAGGAAAAAAAATATGGAAATTGGAAAACACTTTATCCACACAAAAAAAGAAGAAGATAGAGGCTTGCATAACATCATTGTTATACATTCCAACAAATCATCAAATTACAAACATCCTAACTAAGATTGTGCCTAAGAAAACATTTGTAGATCTCAACTTCAAACTAGGTTTACTAAATATTTACAAATTTTGAAGATCTCAACTTTAATCTAGGTTTAATAAATATTTACAACTTAGCTTAAAGGGGTGCGGTAATTCAAAGGGTATTACCCTAATTTTATGAATGATTTGTAGGAATCAGTTAGTTAGGATGAGTTTGGTATTAATTAGTTAGGATTAGCATAATTTGTTTCTTAAAATAAATAGATAATAGTTTTATATATGATTCAACAAATCGATATATTCTTTTTTATTCCTTTATGCAATTTGTATATAGTAAAACGCCATCTTATTTTAAATAGAAGAAAAATAACCATTCCATAATGAAGTCATGTATCTGCCTCAACTCATCCGCAAGAATGAAGTGTTTATCAATATAATTTCCAAAATTTTTCTTTGGATGACATTTCTCCTAATAAATGGCATGATCATTTCTATGAATTTCATGTTTAGATACTCATTGAGAGCTAATGTTCTTACATTAAAGTTAATAAAATTCTCATACAATTCACAACTAGATTTATTGGCATTCTAAAGGATTAGTGGATCTCAGAAGAAAGCATATTCCAACTATATCCAACATATGTTACTTTTATAATCAAAATGGACATTATAGAAAAAATTGTCCAAAGAATAATAATAATACAAAATGCACAATATCTTAACTATTCAATCCATTATTGATCTTGATAATTACGATCTTAAATCGATTTTTTACTAGATGAAATATATACCTTAAAGTTTTACTAGTTACTGATTAATAGGAAAGTTAAATGTTACACCTCAACTCCAGTCTAACCCAACAATAACTTCAACTTAATTGAGAGTAAGAGAATTATAGGTCTAAAAATAGCTAGTTAAGAAATTAATTAGTAGTCATTTTATAGACTTATATAGGATTTTATCTCTTCTCTCCTTTTTTATATAAGATTATGATACCACCTTCTAAGTGGTATTCCATACTTTACCCGTTGAATCCTTGATGTCCTCGTTAAGATCCAATCCATAATCCAGAATGTGTCTTAAACTGAACTAAAGAGCTATTAGGAGTTGCTCGTTGTTTATAGCTTTGCCATAGGTGTCATGCCCTATCCTCATTTTCTTTGCCATCCCGACGTAACTTCATACTAGTGAAGGTTTTGCTTTAATACTTTTTGTAATGCTCCAAGTCCCAGATTGGCTAATAACAACTATTATTTGAGCTTAAAAAGGACCTTAGGCCGAGAACATAGCTAGTGAAGAAGTTGATTGCAGTTCCTTTCATATGCTTATATGGATTTCACATCTCTTTTCTTTTCTGATATATGATTTTTATTTGACGATATTTAATAAAAACTCACAACAAATTGTTATGGCAAGTCTCATCCTGACTTCCTAAAAATATGTTTGTCACTTCTATAAAAGAATAAATAATTATTCAGTAAACTTTTATTCAAAGTTAATAAAGATGTTATTCCTATTAAGGCAATTCGTATTGTAATGCATTATGATTAGTTGTAGTTAGCCACTAAAGAATGACAATTACTATAACAATAACTCATTATAAATATTATATCATCTCCTTATGCAAGTGAAGCATTCTACGCGAATAACCGAATGGAATATGAATTACAACTTGTTATTAATTATAATCCTGTTAATCTTCTTTTTTCCTTATAGATAATAAGTTGCCTTTACATGTAAACATTATTTTCATAATTTTCAAAAACTTTTATCTTAGAAAATTTTTATTTAAAGTCAAGTTTTTGGTAAATAGGATTTCATTTAAAAGATGTATACAAATCATTTTGCCTAAACCTTTAGTTTAGAACATCTTACTTAATCTCAACTCATTCCACTAATTTTTAATAAGAATACTATACAATTTTAAGAAAAACCTACTAACCAAGACCCTTACGACATGTACAAAGTAATTCCCTTACACATTAAGTTCAGTTCAAATTTTTTGTAGGTATATGTGATTGATGGTTATCCGCCTATGACGATAACTGATATTCAAATTCAAATCTTAGGATGAGGTAGCTATTGTTAGTTACGATGGGATAAAATGGGTATCCCAGTCATACCCATCTCCTTAACTTCTTAATTAGTTTTTACTCTATAAGTATTTATAGAGCGTACTTGAAAAAAAAAACAAGAGAGCGACTAACCAAAAAGTTACAGTTTGAAAAGTGACTGAGTGGCAGGTTATTGGATAATCACAATCCTTCATTGTTAATTGAGCAAAGACATTCGAATCGGTGGAATCAAGTTGACCCTCTTGTAGATTCAACATGCTGTAAGTCAGGAACATTGTAAAAGAATCCTCCATTTATTGCTTTCACTATTTACTATAAGTTTCTATGGAAATTGACATTGGTATGAGAGTTTGGTCATGATTCTTTTCATGTTCCTTAGTGAATCTAGATATGTTGTGCATAGTCTCATTAGTTCTTACGCCTGACGATGAATAAATTGTACGGTCAAATATAATGTTGTGATATATTTGATTTAATTTACCAAGTCGATTAAAGTATGCATCATATTTGGCTTAAGTATGTATATCTACGGTAAACCAAACTTAAGAAACTAAGTTTTGTTTGAAGGAATTATGTGAAAATTTAATTTTTTGATTAATATATAAAAATGGATCTCATAAGAAAGTAGAATTTATAAGGATTCTAATGGTATATTATATGTGTAAATTGGATATACAGATTGTGAAATATGCTTTATTGGTTTTCACAAAACAATTTGAAACACAAAACTTTAATGTCGCATTGTTGAAATATTTCACAAATGAATGATGATGTGCATGATAACAGACATCATGTATGTTATCTGTTGTTTTTGATATGATTATGTGAATTTTATATCTATCGAATATGATTGATCTTATAACAAGGAAAAAAAGCAAATCAACATACCACATTTAACATACTAATTTGTGACATTATTCATATAATACGATGTGAATTAATATGGATGTCATTGGAAACTAGATTTTTAGACGAATCCAACAGTATATTATATGCACAAATCAGCATTTTGGTTAAAAAGACATGACTGTTTGAATGTTTAAAGAGTTTTGGTAAAACTCACAATTACCACTGGATCCCACATGATGATATTGTTTGAATTTTGAGGGAAAAGAAGATGAAAGAGATGGGATAAGATAAAATTTAAACAATACGTAAGACTTCCATAATTTTATTATTGAACTTGATTGTCTTATATAAACAAAATATCAACAACTAAATAGATTTTTCAGCCACTAAATCTAGCTTATAAGATAAGATAAAAGATAATCTAATATTTATTCTAAGACCTATTCTAAAGGAATTTAAACAACTTCAAATTTGAATTAATCTTCAACAGATATATGATAAAAAAAATGTTACGGTATTCAAATGTTCTATGTCTTGAATGTTTGATAAAGAGTGAACCCCATATATTTCTTAAGAAGGAAAATGACAAGTTTTATTATTATGTCATGCTTAAATTTTTTTGTTATGTTACTGTTCACCAGAAATAACAATTTTGAGCATAACAAACCAGTGGAAAGTTAGTGGAAGTTTCAATTGTCATATTCTGCCTAAGCCACATTTTAATTGTTATTTTATTTATTTATTCCCTATTTTTATGAAATAGCATAAAAATTAATATATATATATATATATATATATGAAAATTCCAGAAAATTGTGAAAGAATATTCTTGCTATTTTTGAATATTTTCTTGAGATTATTTTTGTTATATATGATTATTTTGACATTTTTCAAAATTACTTGATTTTAGCAATTTTGTTGAAGGCATGTTTGTAATTGAATGTTACAAAATTTTAAAATATGGTAGTATGCCAAATATGATTTACATATAAGTGGGATTATATTGAGTTAAGTAAAATTTATTCCTCAATTTATGATTTTTTTGTTAGGCAAAATTATGTGTTGGACACTTTATTATGTAACGTGATTGTGTGAGTATCAAAGTTTCCTTTACTCATTTATGTTTCATTATAATTATTTAATATGATTGTTGCTAAAAAATTGATGTATATATGGTGCTAATCGAGATTTATTCAAATGTTGGACTGTTTTTATATTAGATGGCTTCCAATCAAATCATAGTTGATCTTAACAAAGGTGAAAAGTTTAATAGTGAAAATTTTGATATATAGCACCGTAAAATTCATTATGTGCTTGAGGAACAAAAGGTCCTAGAGGCTTTAACATCTGTGATGGCTTAACTTGAAGAGGGTACTATTGCTCAACACCGTCGAGATCATGAAGCTTATGATAGCTGGAAAAAGAAAAGTAATACTGCTCGGATCATATAGCTGAGCAGTATAGAGAATGATCTCATGTGCAAGTATGAGCAGTACCCCACTACAAATGCCTTGTGGACTGCTTTAAATTTGAAATTTGGAAAGACTTTCATAACTTAAATAAGTGGCCTGACTCTCAAATTTGATAGCTACAAAAAGCATCTTGATCATTCAATGAAAAAGCATTTGAGAGTCACATCTAGCATGATATGCGAGCTAAAAGCTGTCAGAAGCAATCTTTCTGATGAGCAATAGATCTAGGAAGTGATTCGATCACTTCCTAATAATTGGGAGCAAATAAGGGTCAATATAACACATAATGATAGCATAAAAACCTTTGAGGCTATTACACGTCATTTAGAGTTGGAGGAAGAGCATCAAGGGGTTGCCAGACCTCCAAAAGTGTTTGTTGTTGAGCCTAGTTCTCATAAGGCATTCAATCCTAAGAGAAAAAGGACTAGAGGTTCTTCCAAAGGAAATGATGAATCTATGCCTAGTAAGAAAGCCAAACTTAAAAGGGGAAAACGAGCTAAAAGAGACAAAAGCAAGATGAATTGCTACAATTGTGGTCAAATGGGGCATTTCACTCGTGAATCCACTAAGCCAAAAAAGGTACAAGAGGTACACCATGACCATATTCCTCTTATTACTTGTTATATAGCTACTACTATTTTAGTTGCTAAATCTCTTCATGCGTGGATTACAGACTTAGGTGTAACTAACCGCTTCACAAGGAACTGTGTACATGTTAATTCTCGTTGAATTCCAGTTGGTAGCATTAAAGTATACATGGGGAATGATTCCAGTGTTGATGTGCATGGCATCGACTCTTATAAACTAGATATGCAAAATGGTCACCTATTGTATCTCCACGATGTACTTTATGCTTCGAATATTCAATAAAATTTACTTTCTATTCTTACTTTTCTTAAGCTTAGTTTTCACATGATGCGTGAGAATAATCGTTTGGATATTTTCTTTGGATCAATTTATTATGGTTCTGGTTTTGTTATGAATTGTTTTATGGTTTTGGATATTATTAATAATTCCAATATCATAATAGTTCATTTTCACTGCTTGCTTCTATTAACAATAGAAACAATGATTTGTTTAAATGGCACAATAGATTGGACCATACTAGCGAAGACAGAATGAAAAGGCTAGCTAGAGAAGGTCTTTTAGGCCCACTTGCTATAATAGACTTACCCACATGTGAACATCATTTAGCAGGAAAGTTAACTAGAAAACCTTTTGCAAAGGCTTAAAGGGCAACTTTTCCTTTGCAATTAATCCGTTATGACGTCCATGAACTATTAGTTGTGAGGGTAAGGCGTGGTAATTATTATTTTATCACATTTATAGATGATTATATGTTCTTTGGTCGTGTCTATTTCATCTCCCACAAATCTAATGCATTGGATTGCTTTAGAAAATATATTGATGAGGATGAGTATTAATTAGATAGAAAAATTAAAAGTTTAAGAACTTACAGAGGCCATTAGTATTTATTTGATCAATTTAAAGAATTATGCAAAATAAAAGGAATTATTAGACAATTAATGATTCTAAGAGCTCCATAACAAGATGGTGTAGCGGAAAGAAGGAATCATACTTTACTTAACATGGTTAAGTCAATGATGGCATAAGCAAATTTGCCTAGTTTTGACTAGGGAGATGCATTGCTGACTATAGCCTATGTACTTAATCGTGTGCCCTTTAAATTAGTTTCTTCTACCTTTTATGAACTTTGGATTGGCATAAAGCCATGTTTGGATAATCTACGACCATGGGGATGTGCTGCTTACATGCTTACATACGCAACAATTTTCATCGATGTGGAAAGTTAGGACCTAGAGGCAAGAAATGTGTCTTTATAAGAAATTATGAGCACTCAAAAGGTTATGTGTTCATCGCTGAGCAGCAAGATGGAAGTGTAACTAAAATTGAGTCATAAGATGTGGAATTTTTAAAAGAAGATTTACCTAACAAACGTGATGTGAATGAGAATATATAACTCTTTGAACTAAAAGACACTAAGATTGACACATCTCTCAACCCAGTTGAAATTGACAAATTAATTCCTTAACAACTTGGAGATGCTGGGAGCAACATCACTTCTAGTTCAGTACAACCCAATAAGGGGTTCTGAAGATTTTCATCCTTGAAGGAGCAAATGTGGAAATATTCCTCATCGTCATTTTGGATTAAGGGGAAATGTTTCATGGCTATTACTAACGATGAAGATAAGCCTAGAAATTACTATGAGGCTATCTCATTAAAAGCTAGTAAGGAGGAACGAATTAATGTTATGAAGGATGAAATGAAATCTATAAAGACCAACAAAGTCTGGGCTTCGATTGATCCTCCTTTTGGGTGAAAAACTATTGGGAACAAATGGTTTCTCAATATCAAATGTCAGGAAGATAGTTCCATTGAAAGGTAAAAGGCTCGATTTGTGGTCAAAGGCTGTACTCAACAAGAGGGTATAGATTGTGAGGAAACTTTTTCACTAGTGGTTAGGTTTACCTCAGTTCGTCTTATTCTGGCACTTGTCGCATATTTTGATTTGGAATCTTACCAAATGAATGTTAAGACTACATTTCTCAATGGAGAACTGGATGAAGAAACATATATGCAATAACCAGTTGGTTTTGTTGTAGAAGGCCAAGAGCGTAAAGAAATATATATGCAACAACTAGTTGGTTTTATTGTAGAAGGCCAAGAGCGTAAAGTTTGCTAGCTCAATCCATTTATTTATGGCTTAAAGCAATCATCCAGAAAATGGTATCCTAAATTTCATCGAGCCATCCTAAATGATGGGTTCACGATGGTTAAGGAAGACCATCGTGTGTATCTTAGGCATTCTAAGAGAAGTTTCATAATTCTATCATTATATGTGATGATATTTTGTTAGTAAGAAATGACAAGGAGTTGATAGTTGCCACTAAATAGTGGTTGTCCTTAAATTTTGAAATGAAGGACGTGGGTGAAACAAGTTATGTACTTGGAGTGAAAATCTTTTGAGATCACTCTAAAAGACTTCTTGGTTTGTTACAAGAGACTTATTTGAGAAAAGTATTTGAATAGTTTCAAATGCATAATTGCAAACCCATTAATAAGCTTGTGGCTAAAGGTGAATCCTTAAGTCTTAATAACTGCCCTAAAACTCCTCAAGAAATGGAGAAAATGAGTCATGTTCCATATGCGAGAGTTATGGGTAAATTGATGTATGCCACGATGTGCACTAGTATGTTTTGTAACCCTAGTTTAGATCATTGCAAATTTGTGAAAAGGATTCTTTGATATATAAAAGGGACTCTAGATTATATGTTGTGCTATTAAGGTTCGAATTTATGGCTTATTAGATAACGCCGAGCTGGGTGGAGATCTAAATGAGCATAAATCAACCTCTAGATATGTTTTCTTAGTCAGCAATGGTACTATTACTTAGATGAGTAAGAAATAAGCATGTATGTCTTTGTCTACGATGGAAGTAGAATTTTTGGCTTGTACATCAACTAAGCAAGAAGCAATATGGCTTAAAAGGTTCCTTTAGGATCTTGATGTGCTTAAAGATGCATCTCAACCTATCATTGTCTATTATGACAATACGGCTGCTTTAGATTTTATCAAAGATCCTAAGTATCATGGAAGAACCAAACACATTGATCTAAGGAATAATTTTATTTGATAAGTAGTGACACAATGAGATGGGGTTTTACAACACGTTTCTACAAACCAAATGGTTACTGACCCTTTGACTAAACCTATATCGAGAGATATATTTTTAGGTGATGTTAAGATATTAGGTTACATAGGATTTGAGCTTAAGATGCATAATGTAAAGACCACTTAATCATTTGAATTATTGAATAAGATCTTGATTTTATCATGTTTAAGTATTTGCATGCATTGGTGATAGTTAGCCTACACATAAACACACACACACACACACATATTTAATATAAACAGGGTGGTTGACTCTCTAACACGATTAATCATCCTTTTAGGCACTATTAAGCGTGAGTAAAAGATGATACATTTATATTATCACTTTGTTTAAATGTCAAGATGAGATTTAATCACATATGGAACACCCACAATCCATATATGCTTGTTTTTTATGAAGTTAAATATGAGATCATTATTATATTTGATTAAATTAGGGAACAAAGAAAGATCTTGAGTAAGGAACTTGAATAGCTACTTGACTAAGAACCATACAATATCTTGTTTGATATATCGTAGCATGCATTCACACGCACGTGCTTTGTAATCATGAAAGGAAGTGAGTGAATGAATCCCTGCTTCATCACTATGTGAATCCTTAGAGACATTTTATTGGTCTTGTAATTTATGCCCTTATGACTATAGACTGTGCCAAGAGGTTGATGGTTAACATAAACTACTTCGGTATGTTGTGGATGGTTATAAGAGATTTGACCTTATAGAGCTTTATTGGGAAAGCTACTAATTAGAAAACCAATTGACATTAGGGAAAAGTAAGAATGTTTGAATTATGATCAAGTACTGTACTTATTCGTTGACAAGTTATGGCGTTTTTAGAAAAGTGACATAATTATAAGTATAATACGTGAAATGCAGAGGTATAAATATACTCAGTAAGGGATTAGAGATACTTTACTGAACATAATCAAATAGTTTTAGGACATATTGAGTCTTTAATTAATGTTCTCTATATTTAAAGTTTGATGTCTCTATGCTGGCCTTTCTTGGTTTCTAGTATGGTGCTCCCATATTTCGGTGGACTCAACGGTTGCACCATTCATTTGTCTATATGAATAAGTTTAACAACAATGTTAAGGGATGGAATATGCAACGTTGTCCTCATCGTATGCAAGTAGGAAATGTTGTTATATGCGATTGATGGTTATCCGCCCATAACAATAACCTATATTCAAATTTAGGTTTTGGGATAAGGTATATGTTGTTATTTACCATGGGATAAAATAGTTATCCTAATCATCCCTATCTCTTTAACTGCCTGATTAGTTTTTTACTCTATAAGTATGTATAAAGCGTACTTGAAAAAAAACAAAAGTGACTAACTAAAAAGTTACATTATGAAAAGTGACTGAGTGGCAGATTATTGGATAATCACAATCCTTCATTGTTGATTGAACAAAAACATTTGAATCGGTGGAATCAAGTTGACCCTCTTGTAGATTCAACATATTGTAAGTTAGGAACATTGTAAAAGAATCCTTTTTATTGTAAGTTTCTATAGAAACCATCAGTTTTAAACTATCAAATCTTACTCATCCAAAAATTTAGCCTCTTTAAACCAATTAATCGAATAAATATCCATTATGATTATTTTTTACATAAACATGTTCAATATCTTTAATCCCAATAGTTTTGTAATCTAAGTACTATATTTTTTTTAGTATTTCACTCACATTTAGACAATTATCATATGACTTGATGCTTTTGCCTTTTTAAGCATATATATGTCAAAAATCAAAAGATATTAGCAATGATCTTTCTTTCATTTTTTTCATTTGCTTTTATCCAGGAAAATATTACTTGAGAAGTTTTCATTTAGAAGTCTACAAACAAATTATCTATTTGCAAAACTAAAGACACTCTGAAATTACAATCACCTTTTCTATCCTACATATCTTCATTTAGTTTATTCACACTAATCTCATAATTCTCACCTTCTATGACTATCTTGAATTTCATCCTTTTAACATTTTTCCTTGCAACCTTATAGTTTGTTTTCATGAAAATTTCAAACTCAAATATTAAGAAGTAATCATACAATTTAGAAATTCTTCATCTTCTCTGACTGTTGATAATGTTATCCAATTAATTATGATATATGATTAGATACAATTTAGATGGAATATTCCAAAAATTTAGGATCCAATTCTAGATTTAAAGTCTCTAAATTTCATGGATTTATACGGGACTATTGGTTCAAAAAGTTCAATCTTACAACTAGGGAGTATAGAATATTTAATAAGTCCAAACATTGGAATGTTCATCATAAATAAGACTTGAGGTACCAAATACATCCCTTTTGACTTTTGAAGTTTGAGACAAAAGTTAACCACACTTATTGGTATTAGACTTCTAATAAATTTGGATTATGGCCTGACTAAGATCATAAATCCCAATAATTGAAAGTATCAAGAGGGCCTTGGTATGGACAGTTCAACTACTTTTTCACTCCACTCTCATCTATGATTCAACACAACTCTTCCTTAAAAAGATGGAATATGCAATGTTGTCCTTGTCATGTGCGAGTGGGAAATGTTGTTATATGCAATTGATGGTTATCTGCCTATGACAATAACCGATATTCAAATTCAGGTTTTGGGATAAGGTATTATTTACCTTGGGATAAAACAGTTATCCTAATCATCCCTTTCTCTTTAACTGCCTAATCAGTTTTTTACTCTATAAGTACATATAGAGCGTACTTGAAAAAAAGAGAGTGATTGACTAAAAAGTTACATTCTGAAAAGTGACTAAGTGGCAGGTTATTGGATAATCACAATCCTTCATTGTCGATTGAGTAAAAAACATTTGAATCGGTGGAATCAAGTTGACCTTCATGTAGATTCAACATATTATAAGTCAGGAACATTGTAAAAGAATCCTTTTTATCATAAGTTTTTATGGAAACCATCAGTTTTAAACTATCGATTCTTACTCATCCAAAAATTTGGCCTCTCTAAACTAATTAATCAAATAAATATCCATTATGATTATTCTTTACATAAACATGTTCAATATCTTTAATTCTAATAGTTTTGCAATCTAAGTACTATATTTTCTTTAGTATTTCACTCACATTTAGATAATTATCATATGATTTGATGCTTCTACCTTTTTAAGCATATATATGTCAAAAATCAAAAGATATTAGCAATGATCTTTCTTTCATTTTTTTTTCATTTGCTTTTATCTAGGAAAATATTACTTGAGAAAATTTCAATTAGAAGTCTACAAATAGATTATCTATTTGCAAAACTAAAAACACTCTGAAATTACAATCACCTTTTCTATCCAACATATCTTCATTTAGTTTATTCACACTAATCTCATAATTCTCACCTTCTATGATTATCTTGAATTTCATCCTTTTAACATTTTTCCTTGCAACCTTACAAAGTGTTTTCATGAAAATTTCAAACTCAAATATTTAGAAGTAATCATACAATTTAGAAATTCTTCATCTTCTTTGACTGTTGATAATGTTATCCAATTAATTATGATACATGATTAGATACAATTTAGATGGAATATTCCAAAAATTTAGGTTCTAATTCTAGATTTAAAGTCTCTAAATTCCATGGATTTATACGGGACTATTGGTTCAAAAAGTTCAATCTTACAACTAGGGAGTATAGAATATATAATAAGTCCAAACATTGGAATGCTTATCATAAATAAGACTCGAGTTACCAAATACATCCCTTTTGACTTTTGAAGTTTGAGACAAAAGTTAACCACACTTATTGGTATTAGAGTTCTAATAAGTTTGGATTACGGCCTGACCAAGATCATAAATCCCAATACTTGAAACTATTAGGAGGACCTTGGTATGGACAGTTCAACTGCTTTTCCACTCCACTCTCATTTATGATTCAACACAACTCTTCCTTAAAAAAGATGAACAAGAAAGAAATTAATAACTAAAAAGAATTTGGTGTCTCAAATGAAATGTGGGATCTAACAATGAATTTTAAAGGTCCCCACTTCCCAAAATCTTATGTTATGTTAGTGAGAAATGCCTAATAACAAGCTTTAATGAAAGAATATCATAGGGATAAAAAGAAGTCCAACCCAAAAGAGTCATACAAACTTTAATGGAGTGTTTGGTTAACTGGAATCACCATTTCATTCTTGATCTATTCTTGATAATAGTGACACGACCCGCCCAATAGGTTATTCCCTTATTTGTGTTGGGCACCGTTTCTGGAGCCCAATTTCGGAGCATGAACGTGAGCTTCCTCCTAGGGAAATTCCTTGAACATCACTGATTCATCTTCTTGCTCTGATACCACAATTATTGGGCACCATTTCCGGAGCCCAACTTTGGAGCATGAACGTGAGCTTACTCCTAGGGAAATTCCTTGAACATCACCGATTCATCTTCTTGCTCTGATACCACAATTGTTGGGCACCGTTGCCAAAACCCAACTCTTGCGAATATCATAATACTTGAGCGTATGATCCTGTAGGGTTATTTCCAAAAACCCCATATTAGGCATCATTCCACAAGGGTGGCGTGCCCAT
>JAOSBK010036128.1:0-23217 GCA_027568895.1 Erythroxylum shatona | reverse complement strand
CTTTAACTCCTACGGCTCTCACCCAAAACCACACAATACTTCACCATCTTCATCTCATCAATGATTAAGGTTAGATCTCAAGCAACCAAGAAGGAGCAAGCAAGAAGATCACACAAGGAGGAAGGGAGAAGGATCGGTCGAAGGAAGAAAATCATGCCCTAGGGTGGAGAAACAAGTTTACAGCCCAAGTGATTTTGTAACTTTCAAAAGAGCAAGTCAAGAACTTAAGGCATTAAGGTAGATTTTAAACCTAGGGCTCATCATATATAAGTCCTCAAATTCCAATAGCTCAACATATCAAAATTTCTAAAATCATATATCTAAATTTTCCATTGCCATTTAACAATTATTTCAATCCTATAAGGTCAATTAGTCCGTCACTTAGAAAATACTCCAATCCAGACTTTATCTCCCAAGTTTCCAGGAAAATCACTAAGGATCACTACCAACAGAAAAATCATTCCTAAGGTAATCCAAATTCACATTTTTAAACATAATTATCTCAGGATTCACAATTCGCATCATAATCACAAATAATTACCGGGAAATGCCATGAATGCATGTACGTATATATGCATGTGCAAAATGTCTCATTCCTCTAAAATTAGAGGCCACATGAATGAACAAATCAAAATGGTGCAATCAATTCCTATCTCGACCCCATTTACCAATATACCCTTCCCATCGGTGATGGGATGTTACAAAACATAAAAAGGATATGAATTATAGAATTGAAACTGCATAAATTGAAAGCTAAACCTAGGTCCTACTGAAATGGATTCTCCCCTACACTTATTCAACATACTCATGCATCTACGATGTCATATTCAATAACAAAGAAAAAGTAAGTAGTAAGTGAAGGAGGAGAAATGACCTGATGATTGTGGAGGGTGTTGATTCTCATGATAGAGCTTCAATATATAGCCATTTACTTTGAGTTGTATCCCTTTCTCTTCATGTAAAAGCTCTACCATGCCAACTAAAAGGATATACACAAAGCCAAGAGATAGGGGAAAGGGATCCATGAAATCAATCCCCTGTACATCAAAGATTTCGCAAAATAATAAAGATTGCTATGGCATTTCATGTCATTTTCCTAACCCTCCAAAATGTTGACATTTGTCACATGACCGATAAAAGGTAAAGGAATCCTTAAAAAGAGTAGGCTAATAAAAACCAGAATTTAGAATTTTCCTAGATGTTCTCCTTGCACTAAAATGACCACCACAAACCATGGAATGACAAGCTAAAATTATAGCATCGAATTCTTCATTAGGTATGCATTTTCGAATTAGCTAGTCACTGCACAGCCTCCATAGATGAGGAGAATCCCAAATGTAATGTCGGGCTTCGCTCTTTAGCTTTTGTACCCACGACTTAGACATAAAAGGAAGAGTTAGGCCAGTCATGAGATAATTGACTATATGTGCACACCAAGGTTCTTTAAAATTAAAGCACATAAAACTGAATCAGGAAAAGAGTTGCAAGTCAGTTCAGAACAGTCCACTCCCTGTGTATCGTCTGGTATCCTACTCAAATGGTCAACGACATAGTTTGCTACTCTAGCTCGATCCTTTATCTCAATATCGAATTCTTGGAGAAGTAATACCCATCGTATCAATTTAGGCTTCAATTATGGTTTCTTGAAGAGATATAGAACAGCTGCATGATTAGTAAAAATGGTCATATGTGAGTTTAACAGATATTGTCTAAATTTTTCTAAAGTAAAAACTACTGCAAATATCTCCTTCTCAGTTGTTGTATAGTTGATTTGAGTTGGATCCAGTGTTTTCAAGGCATATGCAATAACTCTTGCTAGTTTCTCCTCCCATTGACTTAACATAGCTCTTACAGCAAAATTAGAAGCATCATATGAAAGATCAAAAGGTAGGGTCCAATCCGAAGCAACTAAACTGGGAGGGGAAATGAGTTTCGATTTCAATTTGTCAAAGGCATTTCTGCAAGAATCATCAAACTCAAACTTAGCATCTTTTTGTAAAAGGTTGGAAAGAGGTAATGCAATTTTGCTGAAATCTTTTATGAATAGCCTATAAAATCCTGCATGACCAAAAAATGATCTTATATCTCTAACACATGCAGGATAAGGCAAAGAAGATATAACCTTAATCTTAGCTTTATCAACCTCAACCCATTTGCTAGAAATCAAATGACCGTGCACTATACCTTCATTGACCATGAAATGAAAATTTTCAAAGTTCAAAATCAAATTCTTTTCAATGCATCTCTTTAAAACTTGTGCAAGACTCGATAGGCAAGAATCAAAAGAATCCCCATAAACTGTGAAATTGTCCATGAAAACTTCCATGCATTCCTCTAAAAATTCACAAAAAATAGCCATCACACAATGTTAGAAAGTTCCTGGGGCATTACATAAACCAAAAGGCATCATCGATAGGCAAAGTTACCAAAAGGACATGTAAAGGTAGTTTTATCTTGGCCTTTTGGTGCAATAGGTACTTGAAAATACCCAGAGAAACCATCTAGAAAACAATAATGTGGTTTGCCAGCAAGTCTTTCAAGCATTTGGTCAATGAAAGGTAGAGGGAAATGATCCTTTCATGTGGCATCATTTAATCGTCTACAATCTATGCACCTGTGGCATGAATTCTGCACTCTAGTAGGAATAAGCTCATCCTTCTCATTTTTGATCATAGTTATCCCACTCTTTTTTAGCACCATATGTATTGGATTGACCCAGTCACTATCAGAAATCAAATATATGATCCCAGCACTCAATAATTTTATGATTTCTTTTTTAACCACATCTAAGATAAGGGTTCAATATCCTTTGGGGCTACCTCCTGGACTTTGAACCCTCGCACAACAAAATCCTATGGGTGCAAACCACTGGGCAAATTCCAGGTATATCAGCTAAAGTCCACCCTATAGCCCTCTTATGTTCTTTCAAAACAGCAAGAAGTCTCCCTTCCTCGTTGTGGGATAGGTATTGGCAATTATAACAGGTAAACGCTCATTAGACTCAAGGAAGGCATACTTTAATGTAAAGGGAAGAGGTTTCAATTCAATCATCGGAGGTTGTACAACAAAAGGAATCAATTTATTAAGTATCATCAATAGCAACATCGACCATATGAACTCCTAAAAGCAAATAATCCTCATTTAGATGTGTCATAGCTCCATACATATTAAAACTCACTTGTTGATCTCCTACCTCTATAGTGATTGTACCTTCTTTCATGCTAATCATGGTACTGGCAATCCTTAAGAAGGGTCTATCTAGAGTCAAGGAAGTGTCCTGCACAACTTCAAAAGACATGTCAAGTACATAAAAATCAGCTAGAAACCCAAACTCTTTACCTGGACCAAGATGTCCTCCATGATGCCCACAGGATGCCTAAGAGACCTATCAGCTAGTTGTAACACTGTAGATGTAGGCTTTAGACTCTTAGCTCCTAATGAGGTGTAAACAGACTTAGGCATCACATTGATTGCCACCCCTAGATCTAACAAGGTCCTTCTTATGGTAACTTTTCCTATTGTGCACGGAATGGTGAAAGATTCAGAGTCTTGGCACTTGACGGGTATTTGGGGTTTGAATAGTGCGGACATGTTTGAACTGACTTGTACTCTTTCATTAGGTCTAAACTTCCTTTTGTTTGTGCACAAGTCCTTAAGATATTTAGCATAAGCAGGAACCCTTTTCACTAGATCAAGCAAAGGGATGTTGACTTCTACTTTTCCAAAAAAGTCAATAACATCTTTCTTATGTTTAAAATCATTCATCCTTTTGCTAAGCAAATAAGAATTCAGAAAAGGAAGGTCTTTTATACTTACCTCTTTATCGGTTGCTTCCAGGGTGCCTTGCTTGCTTAATTCTTGGTGGCTTTCAAAATTCGCTTTCTTGCTTTTCAATTACTTTGACTCCCTTTCAATCAATAGTGCTCTCTCCTTGGAACTTTTTGACTTCTTCTCTCTTTCATTTGTTGAAGGCAATTCTCCACTCTCGATCTCCTCTTCATCTTCTCCCTCATCTTCATTGTTGAACCTCACTTGTTTCCCGCTTCAGAGGGTTATGTCATTCAAACTCTTAGGGTTCATAACCGTATTAGAGGGGATGGTTCCACTGCTTCTTGTTTGGTTCTCACTCATATTGTTAGACAACTAAGTGACATAAGAGTTGATCTTTTCAGCTTTCGTCTCCCATTGATCATTTTTTTTCCAAAGCATTGAATCGAGTAGCATTCTTCAAAGAGTCTTATTGAATGAGATTGGCTATTGTATTGAATTGGTTATTGTTTGAAGTCCTCTCTTCCTTCATCAAAGACATCATGTTATGCAGAAGTTAGTTAGTGTCCTCCTTTGATGGGACAGTCAGGGCTTGTTGTTGGTTGGAGAACTGTTTTGTGGCAGTACCAGTTCCTCCTCCTTGTTGAAATCTATTTAGACTCCTTCCTTCTTCATTCATCCAACTGAACCTGGATTTGCTTTCCATCCCTCGTTATATGTGTTAGAATATGGGTCCCATTTCTGACTAGTCTGACCCTGATACACTGTAGACACCTCTTCATATCGACGGGGGCAAACACTCGATATGTGCATTACTGACTCACTATTATCATAACTGGGTGCAGTAAGATCCATAGAAGATGTCGGGCGATGCACATTCATATTCTTCTCCTGTCAAGCCATGAAATTTAGGAAGAGAGTTAATGAGTAATTCTTTAACATCAAAATTAGGACAAGCAGTAGTAAATGGATCATAATTAACATCAGAGGTAGTTGCTTCCCTAATGGTCCTTCTTCTTTGATTCCCATTATTCTCCCCAACTCGCTCATGCTCCCCATTTCCCTTGTTATCACCATTCCTAGGTTGGTTAACATGAAAGTTAGGATTTTGTCGAAAAGCTGGGTTTTCGGCCATTTTGATTCTTTCTAATGAATCGCCCTCACTACTTGGCTCACTAGACTCTTCTTCAACAACTAACTTACTTCTCTCTTTTTCTTTCTTCTCCTTTCTAATCTTCCTCAAACGTCTCTCAATTTTAGGTTGGAAAGGAAAAAGTTTAGCTTTTCGGAGGCATGTAAGGAAACAATTCAAATGAAAATAAAATGTAACAAAATTTACTTACAAGCACACAAAGTCAAATAAAAGGTGAGATGCGATGGATGCAAGTGTATAGGTGTGTGATAGTATAAGTTAGAGTATGTATGTAAGTAAAGTATGTATGTATGAAAAAGCAATAAGAGAAATGTTCAAAACTATGCAAGTGTAAAAATGCTAAGTATAAAAAATGCAAAAAGTTCGGTATCCTATTTATTTGTGTTTTCAAAATTTTATGCTAAGGAAAGAAAATGAAATCTTATACTATTGACAAGTATGAAACTAGACTATCCAAAATGCAATCTAAACCACTCACTTAGTAGCAAAAATGATAAAAACTAACCTAGAGAACCAATTGCTTGGTTCCTCAACAACGGCGCCATTTTGATTCAAAACCTTTTGTTCTTACCCTTGGAGGTCAAATCAAAATTTAATTCCATGGATTGCAATATAGAATGCAACCTCGGATCGTTTCACTTAATCGAAACCTAGTCAATGGTTCTAAGCTAGCCTATGTGTCATGATATGTAAGCTAAATTAGCAAAGGAAGGGGTTTGATCTTTGGAAATCTTGACAAAATTAAATGAATTGTAAGAAAAAAATGTATAAAACATATTTTTGGATTTTAGGAATAGGAACGGAAAAATTAAAAAAATGATCAAATGGAATAGTATCCTCTTAAAAATGAGCTTTGGCTATCATTGTTCGAAATAAATTTTGATGGGAGAGGAATCACTAATTTTCAAATGGCAAACCTTAAAGAACTCTTTAAGTCCAAGGTCTTAATCAATGAACTCCATTTCTTAAGACTTTGTTGAATGCCCTTAGTGTATATAGTGGGTAAGTCAATGCAACAAGTCACTTTGAGATCTAGAATCAACTCAATATCAAACACAACTAGGCAGATAAAAAGGAATTAATAAGATCACAAATAGACATATATGAGACTTCATATATTTAAGCTCCAAGTTCTAAATCAACACATCCCAATAACACATTGAATATCCAACACTTGATTAAACTCTAATGAAGAATGTTCAACTACAAATTACAAATCCTAAACCTAAGAGTTCATAATAGTATAGCTGAACATGGAATAAACTCTCCCCTTTGCAGCCCATTGAACTCTAGCCATTGCTACATCTTCAAGAGGAGAGAGGTGCCTAGCTAAGCATAACTCCTGGAGATTTCATAACCAGGAACCCACTGGAAGCATCCATGGTAGTAGTTGATGGTGGAAGGAGCATAATAGTGATGTGGATGAGAGGAGATAAGGGTGTGTGTAAAAGAGTTTTATTTTTGAAGTTAGAGAGAGTGAGTATATCTCTCTGACAGTCGGCCATCCTACCTCTTCTTAACCTAAAATAGGTAGGTTTTTAAAAACCAGGTTATAGATATGGTTGCACAGTGGGTAAACTTCTGAAAATGATTTGGGTTTTTGAAGGTTCGCTGTAGCGATAGATGAGTTCGCCATGGCGAACTTTCCTGAAAGTTTTTGTTTGGAGTTTTTGGTTTTTCTGTCGTGGCGAGATTTTTTCGAAAAGTCTCTTAAATAATTTGCTAAGTTCACTGTGACAACGTGATCTCATGCTGTCATGAAATTATCCTGAAGAGTTTTGCTTGAGTTCTTCATACTTCACCGCGGCGTAACATCACCTCTCATCACGGCAAACTTCCTGTTGCCTTGACTTGTTGACTTATCATTTTCAGCCTTCGCTCCTTGCTTCACTCCTTGCCTCTCTTCTTTAAGTGTCCTACAATAAACAAATAGTAGTTTGCATTATCAATTGTTTTTAGAAAAATTAATTTAGTGCAATTGATAATAATTTTTGACAATTTTACTCTCAAACTATATAAAGTAAAGGTAAGCACTCAAGAGTCAAATTAAGCATAAAATCTAAAAATAAAAGCCAAGAAGTGTAGTGAAAACCATGAAAATGTCACCAATTTATATAAGAAACTTAGGTTCAATCAAACATTCTTACACAATTCCCAATCATTAATCTTAAGATAACATAAACAATCCGAAAAGAGGAAAAAAATGATGCATAATGGCACCTTCGAACCAAAGTCGGGAAGGTTAGCCCTCCATCTTCCCCATCAACCTCTAAAAATCAGCCATGAATGCCTTTGATGGTGTTGAAAACTGAGAGAAACGATGGACAATGTAGGTTTTCACTTATATCCCAGAGTTTTCTTATTTGTTGTCATAACTTTCCCTTTTATAGTTAAAAAATAGGTTTAAGTGATAGGTGGCCTGAAACTCACACTTATGAGTGACCTTTTACAGGTGTGAGAGATGTCTCACGCCTATGAGACACCTTGCATGGGCATAAGAAGTGGTCTCACCCCCATGCACACCATAGAGTGGTTGAGAGTCCTTTCTTGCTCTATGAAGACAATATGGTTTAAATATTGAGAAGATGGCTCCATTAGTATGCTTTCGGGTCACTTTAGCTCCTTCACTTTCAAAATGTACCTAAAATCAAATATGAACTAAAGTGAGTATCCTAAGCATTTTAAGGCATTAATACCTAAGTGTAGTAGTTTAAATGAATCAATATTTAGGAATATATCAGGATGTAACTTTGATTTTCTTTGTTGTGGAAATCTTTCCTTGCACAAATTAACCTAAACCCAATCACCAGGTTCAAATATCAGTTTCTTCCATCCTTTATTATATTGAGTTTCATATTGCTTAGTCCCCTTCTCAATATTTAATCTTACTTTTTCATGTAATGCTTTAATCAAATCTTCCTTCTTCTTTCCATCCAAACTAACCCTTTCATTAATTGGTATTGGTTTTAAATCTAATGGTGTTAATGGATTAAACCCATATATAACTTTAAAAGGAGGGTAGTTTGTTGCCAAGTGGACACTCCTAATATAAGCAAATTCAATATAAGGCAAACACTCCTCCTAATTCTTCAAATTCCTTTGTATGATGGCATGTAATAAGGTAGATAAGGTCCTATTAACAACTTTAGTTTGACCATTGGTTTGGGGATGACAAGTCATTGAAAATAATAACTTATTTCCTATCTTTTCCTATTAAGTCTTCCAAAAGTAGCTTAAAAACTTCACTTCTTTGTCACTAATAATACTCCTTGGAATGCCATGAAAATGCACAATCTCTTTGAAGAATAAATTAGGCCTTTATCTTGCATCATTAACTTTATAGCATGGAATAAAATGAGCCATGATTGAGAACTTGTCAACAACAACAAAAATATAATCCTTTCCCCCTTTTGACCTAAGTAAAACTAAAACAAAATCTATAGAAATATCAACCCAACGTTCACTAGGTATAGATAAAAGACAATACAATCCATGAGGCATAACTTTAAACTTAGCTTGTTTACAAGTAATGCACTTTTCATAAAGTCTCTCTACATCCCTTTTCATATGTGGCCAAAAAAGTGATAACTCTAAACATCCCAGGTCTTTCAAATCCCAAAATTCCCCCATTAAACCCCCACTATGTGCCTCCCTCACTAATAATTCCCTTAAAGAAGATTAAGGAATGCACAGCTTACTTTCTTTCAATAAGAAACCATCAAGCTTGTAGAACTTACCAAATGCTCTATTATCACATGCCCTAAATATGATAGAAAAGTCATGGTCATTAGTATATAATTCTTTAATATGCTCAAAACCAACTAATTTTGCATCAAGTTTAGAGAGTAAGGCATGCCTCCTTGATAATGCATTAGCCACAATGTTCTCCTTATCTTGCTTGTACCTGATGACATACGGAAAGGTTTCAATAAACTCCATCCACTTGGAATGTATTTTATTCAACTTACCTTGTCCTTTGAGATGTTTCAATAATTCATGATTTGTACGTATCACAAATTCCTTAGGCAAAAGGTATTTTTTCCAAGTTTGTAATGCCCTTCCTAAAGCATATAGCTCATTATCATAGGTTGGGTAATTCAAAGCTACCCTGTTGAGTTTTTTACTAAAGTAGGTAATTGGATGTTTTTCTTGTATAAAAACATCTCTAATACCTATTCCTAAGGCATCACACTCAATCTTAAAAGTTTTTGAAAAGTTAAGCAATGCTAAACAAGGTGCTGAACATACCTATCTTTAATTATTTTGACTTGTTCTTGATCATTACCACACTTAAAACCAATAGTTTTCTTTATAATATCAGTGGATGGTGCCATACTAATGCTAAAATCTTTAGCAAAATTCCTATAAAAGCTAGCCAACCAATGGAAACTTCTTACCTCTGTGATATTCTGACTATAAATTAAGATATCATAAAAATAATTCACAAAAATGTGCCTATAAATGCATGCAAATTAACCTCACAAAAGTACTTGGTGCATTAGTAAGACTAAATGGCATTACAACCAATTCATATAAGCCATACTTAGTCTTAACGGCATTTTTATATTCATCACCTTCTCACATCCTAATTGATGATAACCACTTTTCAAATCAATCTTACTAAAGACATATGATCCATGCAATTCATCTAGTATATCATCAAGCCTAGGGATAGGATGTCTATACTTTACTGTTATGTTGTTGATAACTCTACAATCAACACACATCCTTCAAGATTCATCCATTTTAAGCACAATAAGTACTGACGATGTATATGGACTCATGCTCTCCCTTACATACCCTTTTTCCATTAACTCCTTAACTTTCCTTTGAAGCTCCTTAGGATTACTTCTATTAGGTAGGTTTAGAATTGAAGCACTAAGAACAATATCAATTTGATGTTTTATTCCCCTAATAAGTGAAAATCCACTAGGAAAATCTTCAGGAAACACGTCCTCAAATTCCTATAATAAAGAAACAGCTACACTTGGCAAAAAAAATTTAAGTTTGTTAGTATTTAAAATAAGCCTCTTTGTATAACATTATGACAATTGGCTTCTTTGAAAACACAACCCTCTTGAGATCACTCGCTTTTGCATAAAAGCTTGCATCCTTCCTAATTTTTCTCTAACAAGTCCCTTGATCTTCTCCTTTCTCCTCTCCATTTAAAGTTACGCCTTTTTCTCTCCTCTCGAGTTCAACAACTCCTTTCTTTCACTCTTATTTTTTTCTTTTACTAATGTCATATTCACTCTATCTTGTTGTGTCACTCTCCCTTTTTACTGCCATGTGATTTTCATGCACTTGTCTAAGGCTATGTTTAGCTAAGTGTTTATTAATGGAATGGAATGAAATGTAATATTATTCCATCATTTAGGAGGAAGGTTTACAATGGAATGGGATGGGATGGAAGAGGCGGGTTTCATATTACATTCCATTCCATCCTAGATAGTAAAAATGAGAAACCTCCAATTTGGGGGGTTTAGGATGGAATGTAAAATGATAAACAACTTTTCACTATATTACATTATAAACCCTTCTTCCAAACAACATTTCACTATATTATATTATGAACCCTTCCATCCCTCCCAGACAACAATTTTCTAATATTACATCCATTTACATTCTATTTCATTATAAACGATTATATTTTGTTAAAAACCTTATGTCTAACCAAACATAGCCTAAGATTAATGGTACAAGAGTGATTGGTTTCCCATTCATTACAAAAGAATATCTATTTTTGAATCCATTAAGTATTGCATGTCTATCATATTCCCATGGTCTTCCTAAAAGAATGTGTCCGGTATGAATAGGAAATAAATTATACTAAACCTCATCTTTATACCTTCCAATTGAGGATGAAACTATCACTTGCTTATTTTCCTTAAGTTCCCTATAATCATTCAACCATTGAAATTTATATGACCATAGGTGCTTTGTAGTAGTCCACCAAGGTTGTACTAGCCGCATTTGTACAACTATCAATATCAATGATCATGCTACAAACCTTGTCATTGATGTGGTATCTTATATTGAAGTTATTGTCACATTGCTCGTCATTGTCTTCCTTCACTAGTGTAATCAATGCATGCCTAATAATGAATGCTTCTCCTTTAATAGGGTACTCCACATCACTAACATCCTCTAGAGATGGCATGAATTCATCATCTAATTCACTTTCAGTCTCAACATCTCCATTCTCTTTCAAATTTGTCACACATTTATTTGGACATTAAGAGGCAATATGACTAGTTCTTAAACATTGAAAACACTTAATATCCCTATTTCTTTTTTCTTGGCAAGAATCAATCTCATGTCCGTGAGCTTGTATGATTCATCTTTGTGCTTGGAAACAGCTTTGTCTTCCTTTTTACCCCAATTCGGTTTCTATGAAAAAGAGGAACCTAAATTTTAGCCAAACTTTGTAAGACCCTTCCTTTTGTGTTGTTTTTCTACTTTCATGGCCATAGGCAACATGTCTTCTAGCTCCACATAATGTTGCAACTCCACCATATTGGTTATATCTCTATTTAGCCCTTGTAAAAAACGTGCCATGGTTGCTTCTTGATCTTCCTTAACATTGGTTTGAATCATTGTAGTCTCCATCTCCTTATGGTAGTCCTTAACACTCTTAGACCTTTAAGTAAGGCCTTACAACCTTTGGTACAAATCCTTGTAATAGTGATTAAGAATGAATCTCCTCCTTATAACAGCCTTCATATCATTATCCTATATATCTATAAGTCCTTCATGATTTCTCCATCTGCTCAAAGCAAGATCCTGCCAAATTATAGCATAATCAGTAAACTCTACAGCAATAAGTTTTACCTTTTTCTCCTTCAGTAATTGTGGAAATTAAAAACAAGCTCCACCTTCCTTTCTTAATCTAAGTATGCATTAGGATACTTTCTCCCTTAGAAGGGTGGAATCTTCATTTTGATGCTGCTTAAATTGCAATCAACTCCTCCATCTTGTCTCGCCCCATCTCGTCTACCATCCCTCCCATACATATTTCTATTCAAACTAGCTATTGAAGCTTAATCTTCATCATCACCCTCATAGTCATCATTAGTAGCATGCCTTTCAAACCTTCATGTGTTGGAGAGGTTTTGCGGTTTTCTTGCTTGCAAATTATCTAATATTAACCTCTTACTTCTCGATCCTATCTTTTATATCTTCAAATATAGTGAACATTTGCTCAAATTGCTTTTGTATAACTTGTGTTGTGAATGAATTCACTTGTACCTCATCCCCACTCACACCTTTAGAAATCATATTGAAAACTTACAAAAGAATGTTAGAAAGATCCTCTCAAAACTCCCTTATGTTTTCTATTAATTAATGCCACTCAACTCTTGTTTTTGCAAACTTTATATTTAACTTTTCACTGTAATGGTGCTTACATAAAATCTTGCCTTTTACCACTCTTAAAATTCCTCTTTTAGTACTTTACACAACTAAATAAACCAAATCAAAAATGTGAAAAGGAAACTAAAATAAATAAAAAAGGATCAAGAAAAAATAGAAACAATTGTAAAGGAATGAGAACACAACAAATTAAGGATAGGAACAAAGAAATTAAATCACAAAGATAAGGAAAATAGGGACTTAAGGAAACAAATTGCAAATATGATTTCTAGTAAACTAAAGATTAAGAACTAATTTTGACTAAGAAATCCTTATTAAAGAGTTATAACTCTCGTAATAGCTAAACCAACTAGCCTCAATATTCTTCTTTTCTTTTCAATCGAATAATTTCTTTTTTAAAATTTTTTTATATATATTAGACTTGGAAAAATTACAACACAAGAATTGAATTGAAAAATAGGAACAAAGATTGAACGAATTAAAGGAGAAAGCTTGCATAAAACAAGAACAACAAAACATAATGAAAACATGCAGAACAAAATGAAAACAAATATAAGGAATATTGCACTAAATTAAGGATAACGAAACCTAATTTAGAGCCAAGATCTGATACCAAATGATGTGAACATCAAGGATGAGCCTTAAAATCCAACAATCGCATAATTGGAAGGAACCCCAAAAAAAAGGTTTAATATAGAAAAACCTTGACTTGAAAGACAAGAACCAAAGGTCTATGATTGGTTTTGAATGCCACAAGATAATATTCTTAAGAAGTTCACAAGGTCACAAAAGAATGAAAAAGAAGTTAACCTCACTAAATGCATTTTAAAATTTTCTAAAGTTTCTTAAACAATACAATGATTGCCTTTATATGGGCATTAAGGTAAGAGCTACTTAAGGTAAGAAATCATCGTAATTGAATAATTTGACCATAATCATTATTTGAATGAGCTAATTAAGGTAAGAAATGACTCTAAGTGAATAATTTGACTGGAATCATTAATTGATTGAGCTAATTAAGGTAAGAAATCACTCCTAATTTGTTGGGATAGATTGTAAATGTTCTTGAATGTCTCCCATGAATCTTGGAATGCTTGGAATAACTTAGACACTTATTAGGCTTCTGGACTCAGCATGGATCAAATTTATTAGGCCTTGAATACTTTCTAAGCTAGTTACTACTTGTTTAATCCATATCCCTTCAATCAGCCTATTTATAGCTTCCTTTATCTTCTTAGCTCTAGCTCTTATAATTGGACCTCCTTCAATGCCCAATGGTTCCTTTAGAACTTTATTTAGGCTAGCTTGGTTCTCATCATACTCTTTTTATAGTAGTCATTATCAAATACATCCAATTTTTTATTGGAGTGATTGATAACACTAATTACATGTTTACATCGATAACCATATAGGTCCCATGCTTTGTAGCTACAATAATTATCCCTTCCTAGTCTTACAATATGCTTTCCATCCCTTTACTATCCTTATATGCTCTATCACCATTCCTCACAATTCTCCATTACTACTTTTTTGTAGCTTCTTCACAATTATAGGTGTAATATATTATTTCTATGCATATACATATACCCTCCTTTCAACATGTCTCCTTATCACCACCTTATGGTTTATAACATACTAATTACTAGTATGTCTCTTACTATTAAGATCTGTCTAGTGTAAGTATTGCTCAGGTTATTTTTAGTGATCGAAAATTTTGACTTAAATGATTGTTATGATCCAGCCCAACTCTCTTGTGGATATTCAAGAAAAGCAAAAAAAACACAACTAAGTCTAATTTTTTCTAGTTTCTTCAATTACTTATTAAGGTCTTCAATCTGTGTGGAACATACCAACAACATTAAATTAAGAAACTGTCATTGTTAAGGAATTAAGAAACCTTGAACAACAACAATGAGGTTTCTTAATTCCTTGGCAATTACAGTTCCATTATTGATCTAGGATTGCTTTGTTTCAACTCTTGCATATAACCTAACAGCTTGGAATATTCATAAGCATAGTTTAATGCTCTCTCCTTCCTTAACTTCCTCTTAACAATCTTGCATATAGTAGAATTCACAATTACGTTCAACTTTTCCCTATATTCTTCAATCATCTTTGTGGTGGTAATGCTAGGCTTCTCTAGAATTATGTCCTAAAAGTGTGTGGCTAAAAACTTTAATGATACCATTTTAGGCTTCTTTTAATGTGAAACACGTATGCTACCATTTTAGGCTTCTTTTAATGTGAAACATGTATGCTAAGACCTATATTTTTTATTTGAAATATTTTTCATTACTATCACAGGCTACATATAATCCCATTTGCATTCTTTAATAAATCTAACCCTAATTCATTTTTTTCACTAGACATTAAATCATGTTGTGATTGAATAAATAATATCATCTTTGAAATTTTTAGCATTGCCAAACTTCATACCCACTTGGTTTATGTCTAATACTTATGCTAGGCCTTCTAATTGACTCCCTAGGCTCCTCTACACTAAGGTATTCATTACTATTAATGAAACTTCTATAGTCAATAATATCAATCTTCATTGGTTGGTGGTCATCTAGAGCTGAAAAATCAAATATATTTTATACTCCTTCAATTTTATTATCATCATCACCTTTAGCTTCATGATCATCTTCAACTTCATTATTTATTTTAGCTTCATTATTTTAAATACCCACATCCCCATCATTACTACTCTTTTCTTCAATGATATCTACATTAACTTCATCATGCACAACATTGTCATTAAATCCCAAATCCTTATCATCATCTGCTGCAAGAAAAACTTTTGGAGCCATAATTGTATTGTCAAGTTTATGTGTACAATACACCTCAATCATCCCATATATTTTTGAAAGGTTAATTAACCTAATACAACTTACACTAGATTCAATAATTCTTAATGATCATGTCATTCGGGCTTTAAAATTTAAGCCCTCAAATACCACAAGCGCATGTGTCGTGACTATATTATAAAATATGTCGATCCCACGAGGAGGGGGACTAATCTAAGTTTATGTAAGGCTAAGGAAATTGAAATAACAAGAATAAAGTTTCACAAGATAAGTAGATTCGATAAATTGATTGGCAAGAGTTGTAATTCAGAAATTAACAAAAAAAGAAATGAAATTTTTAGCAATGCAGAAACACAATGTAAATCAATCAAGAGAAATGAACCAAGTTAAGAGAAAAGATATTTTACCTATCATTAATGCTAATCGTTCCAGACGATCTTAAGACAGATTGCTCTCTCTCGAGTTATAAGCATTAAACCCTAAGTTATAAACCATAATTAGATTATGAAATTTGTAATCTCTCAATTAACAAAATACTCACAATCCTAATCCAATCCAATCATTTTTATTCAGTTCACTCTTTCAGTTTATTACCGAATTATGAAAGGAACACAAAAAATCATAATTAACGCAAAATCAATTTAGATAACATTAAATCAAAATAAAATCTCGAAGGAGAGTTTAAAAGAACATCAATATTCCAAATCCTATCATCATATTATCCAACTCAATTATATATATAAATAAATTGAAACAAAAAGGAAATAACAACTTAGAATAAATGATGGAAGGTAGCGATGTCAGAAAACCTCGTAATTTGGGAAGCTCGTCGAGTCAACTTCATCTTCCTCTTCTTTCTCTTCCTTCTTTTTCTTTCTCTCTCTATATATTTTCTCTTTAGGGTTTCCAGTGTGGCTGTATGAAAAAGCTTCCCTTTTCTTCACTTTTTATTCTTTAAATAGTCTTTTATGTTTTGGGTAACCATAGGATTTTTTGGAGTCTAAAAGGTCTAAAAAGTCCCTAAAAATGTGAAGTTCGTAAGCGTCTATGCATCTACCTAAAGCATGCCATGATCGTGGCTCACATATGAGCCTTCTGTGCCTGCTTGCCACGATCGTGAGCCTATGTTATAGCTTAGATTCCCTCCGAAACTCCTCCTTTCTTCGATATTGACCCTGAAATACTAGCAAGCACATCAAGGTACCTTAAAAACATAATATTTAAGCTCAAAAACTTGTACTAACCATAAAACACTTCAAACACAAATAATTACAAACTGACACAATTTTAACCTAAACACGTATGAAATGATTGAGTTAACTGCTAAACACATATCAAATTATACCCTAAAATACGGTGCAATTTACAATTATCAATCTAAAACCCAAAATTCTATAATAAGCCTTGCAAACTTATTAGTATCCAAGTTCATTCCTTGTCTTACAATTTGTCTATAGTTGATAAAATCAATATCCACTTTATCAAAATAAGTTAATAACCCACCCTCATAACTCAACTCAAGATCTTTCTTAAAGTATACACTATAATACAACTTCAAAGTTCCATATTGAGTCATTATAACCCTAAAAATGGTAAGTAAATAACAATTTGTAAACAAACACATATACAAGCTACGTTGACTAATGTTAACTCAGTAAAAAATAACTAAGGAGAAAATAATGATATCTGAGTAGAAACTAAAAACACTATGTTATTTATTTATAAAAGTTTTGGAAGTTTTCCTTGCAAAAATCTAATCTTAATAGTTGTCATCCATCTACTATATAAAGGGTACATCAAAAACTTCAAATATAATGAAGATCAAGTAACACAACACAATAACTCATTCTGATAGAGATCATAACAATTCTTATAGGAATACATAGTTTTTAAGGTATTTCAAAAGCATTTAAATTCATATAGAATTTTACAATTTTAAAAGAGAATGAATGTCAAAGTCTACAGTAGAAGTTCATATATTATTTCTACATTATTTACAAGCATAGGAGATAAGGAATTCAGATGTTTTGCAGATGAAATTTAATAATAATATGCATGCAGCCATGCAATATCATGGCAATTTCAAACAACTCTGACATATAGAGAAGGCGTATAATATTGAAACTATTGACAAAGAAAAGTAACATGTTGGGACCACACATTACCTCTAATCTACCACAATAGACAAAAAATGGGTCCACTATTGTCCACACTTGTCTCCTACACTTACCAATAAGAGCAGATATATTAATTAAAATAAAGATAATATAACTATGTCTTTAATATAGACAAATAATAAATACTAAAAAATGGAGAAGTTGTACCACTCTAAGAAATAAGGAGAAACCAACCACAAGAAGCACACTACACCAACCACCAATGAATTCTCACACTGAGAAATAAAGAGAATTCACACAACCAAAAATAGAGAAACATGAGCAAGATAGATTAGGGATTAGGGATTCAACACCTAAAAATAGGGAAATATGAGAAGGGTGTTCTGAATTGTCTCCACCTCCAATTTTAGATGGCATCGTTTAGTTTAATGCCAAATGTGTCGTCTGGAATTGTTTAAAGAATACTAAATGATAATATTTGCTATTAAACCAAATTTTATAATACCAAATTTTATCTTTCGGTGATGAACTCAGAAGAAAAAACAACACTAAATAATAATATTAGGTAAGTTAAAATTAACGTTCTCATCACCAACCCCCAAAGAAAGCTTCCCATTCTTTACGTCAATGACAACCTTAGTTGTGGTAAGAAAGGCCTCCCACGTATGATGGGGATTTAAGTATCCTCATCCATCTCTATGAAAAAATATCAGTAGTTTACCAACCTTAATACGTACGTTGTTAGAAAGGTCTTCTAAGCACCAAACTTATACTGAATCTGCACCTACTCCTTTAAACAATAATCTCACTTAGATCCATTTAAGCAATACTTAGCCTTCCCACATGATCATTAACTAACTAACTTGTTCTCGAACACCTCACGAACCTCATTATTTTTAGCTCTTACACTCTTACAAAGATTATTGAGAAAGCACTAAACTAATAAAGACAACAATAAGAGTATGAAAGAGCTACAACAAATTTTAACCGCTATGACTTTCCTGAAAGTGCAAAGAAATGCTCGCTCAATCTCTATGTTAATATATGAGGAGTAAGGCTTAAATGAGCTATTTATAGGCACCTCTAGCTTGATGGCCAATTTACAATTCAAAATCCTAACTGAACTCAACTAACTAGATCACATCTTATCCTTATCGGATTACTTCATATTAACCAATAAGATGACATCCCTATCTAAATAGGACTTTATCTTATAGGATTTAGCTACATCATAATGAACAATATGAGAGATTACATCTATCTAGGAATGATATATCAATATCCACAAAGATCTCCACTATCTTCAGTTGATCCTCCTAAATGGTCCTTATCTTTTAAAGCTGATGTCTATCCTCTATGATCTTATCAACCCCATCATCCAAATCTCCCCATGATCTCTATCCATTGATGATGAGTCATCTAAACCTAAAGCCTTCCATAGTACACTAGTCTAGTCCAATGCTTACCTATGTAAAGTCCATGAATCGTGATCTATTCATTTAAGCATTCACTAAGTCCTTAGTCTATCAAGAACTTAGCCTTATCTAAGTTAGTCCATACTGAGATCAAAATTCTAACAAAACTCACACTATGTTTGATCTAAATTGCTAAGTTATCTGGAGCTTCTGCATGTTCCATCATGTGTATTGTCATATGCACATACCCCCAAGAGGATATGCAAGTACCACACAATTAGAACCGAAACAATCTAAATCATATGAAACATTCCATACATGCATTCCCAGAATCTCAAGCAAACATATATTACAAATCATCACATTTGATTTTTTTAAACATAACATTTCATTCATACTGTGCTTATTATAATACGTACCATAAATTTGAAAATCAACTTGTATTAAGGTTATTACAAACCTTCAAACAAATTCAATATGTTTCATTTAACATATACAACTTAAAAACAAACTCAAATACACATTTTGACAATCAAAACTCAATCTCCTTTGGCGATTTCAGTAGTATTGTCCCAGTCTTTATAACCTTCTCTCTGAACCTATATGGGGAAAATCCACCGTGCTAAGCATATAGTTTAGTAAGTAACAACTAAACTATGTGTAACAACAACTAATGCTACATCATGTTATAGTATAAGCATCTCATACATAATGAATTTCAATAACAGAACTAAACATACAGAATACAAAACAGCTTATCAGAATAGGGTGTTAACCCATCAAATCAAATTTTTAAATTTTCTTTGTATCAAAACTTATCGTAGATCAAAATAAAAAATAAATTAAACTATAAATCCATGAATAGAAGTGGGTAACGGGACTTATACAAGAGATACCATAAATGGCATCGTATATTAGGAGAGACTTAAGTCTCGATATAGGAGACACCAAAGTGTCAATAACAGGAGACACTAAAGTGTCAGTACAGGAGACATCGAAGTGTCAATAATAGGAGATACTGAAGTGTCACAAGAGCAACTGCAGACCCTTCTAAACATGCCTATTTACCCACAACTAGGTCTCAATAGTTTCCAAAACAAAACAAGTCCATTTTATTTGCAAAAATAATTAATCAATCATATTTAGATGCGTCAAACAACTCGGACAATCATTGTCCAAAATTTAGAACACAATTAGCATAAATTAAAATCAACTTAGTACTAAGAAAGTGTGAGCATCCTAGAGATTGTTGACTGTTGTTCCCTTTTTTTTAATGCCTTGAAGTTCCAGTATTACCCGGAGATGGTCGCTTTCCTTGCTCTTCTATATATAATCAAACACAATTTCATATCACCAAATTATGCATGTAACTAAATAAGCATTCTTATAAATGCACTATGTAACATGCATAATCAATGACATATCCTTGAGTAAATTTCCTTACTAAACTAATGTAAAAATCAATTGTATTCCAAAAGTTCCAGAATTCATAGATTCATTCACTATTTCTACTTTTTCCTCAAAGCAGACTTTCAAGTCCACTTTGCATGATCATTTAGGTCAAGAAAATGGAATATTTATGTAACACTTGCTTCCATACAACTTCCCCCCTTTGTCTTAGGTTTCCAATGATTCTAAGATCATATAATTTGATTCAATATACTAAAAGTTATACTCAAAAGATTTTTGACTGTTCTAAAACTACAACCTAATTCTTAGTTTAAATTCAGAATAGATTTTGGAATTATTAAAGCCATAATTACAATTTAGCCTCTTCTAAAAAGTTGCATCCTCATGTCTCTAGTTTAATTAGAATCAATAATCATCTCATTCAGAGCTCTACAAATCAATTTATAATCAAAATACCGAAGTATGTTCAGTAAAATATTCTAGTTCATACTATTCCAACATATTCTCTCACTTTCATTCAATCAATCTTTTACAAATCAATCTAGAAGGTTATCAATTTTTATGGAGAGGTAGAAAAATGTTCTAGGAATCTATTAGTTTAGGAATTAAGTGTAACACCCTACTCTTGCAAGACATGTGCCTGACATCTTGGATGATATCCAAGTCTGTGCCCTGCGAGGGTGGCATGCTAGAGCACATAATCATTCAAAAATTGGTATAAATTTTTTTGAAACAGTAACAAACATATGCGAAAATCGATAACCATTTCGGGCTCACTTTCATTCATAAACATTTTCAATCAACACAATACAATTAATAGAATTTCAATAGCCAATTGGGGCCTATTACAAATACAAAACACTTTAGCCATAATCTCTTTCCATTCCACCATAAAAACCTTTGTATACACATTATACACAAATTTTGGAATACATTATTTTATAGAAATCACGGAATACAAATTTATACAAAAATAGGAAAACACTAATGCAAACATGAACTGATCCCAACCGCTATCCCTTACTCGCATGCTATAGGGATACTCCCGTTTACCTAACGGGGTATTCTTTTGATCCTGAAAAATATTTACAAATTTTAGGTGAGTTTTGCGAACACAATGAGTGACCATCATCGATGACTCACCTAGTCACATAACACATAAATCACATTCACAACATTTCACATTTCACATTTCACATTTCACAATCAATACAATTTAATCATTCATATTGTGCATATGTAGTGAGCATGCGACCTACTTTCTATTTATTACTTTGTTGTGACCGAGCGTCTAAATTGTCCCTTATCTATTGGATACCGGGCTCATTAAACGTTGAGCCTGAGGATCTGAATCACTTTATTTACTCAAGGCTCTTTTCACACTTTGAGCTTAAGCTCTGAATCACTGAATCACTTTTTGAGCTCGATGCTCATTTTCACTCGTTAAGCTTTAAGCTCTGATCGATGGCTAATCTGGTTACAATTACCATTATGTTTCATACATTCATGAAATGAAATGCGTCAATCACATTTGCATATTCTCATTCACTCACATTCACATATCATTGGACCATAGTCCGGCATTCAACATTAGAGTTGAGTATCACTTTTTCATTTATATGCAAATGCACATTCAAAACACATTTATCATCGGATCGTGGTTTGGCATTTAACAATCATATTATGTGCACTTATTTCATCTCATTCACATACAAGTAGCACTTCAATATCCAAATCAAATATCACAATCATTGGACCTTCTGTTCAGAAATCAATACAATCATTCACATTCATAACATCATCCAATAGTCAATTAATACAAAAATTCAAACAAAACAAACAATGAAATGAGACCATCTAGGTCTACTCACAGCACGCTCTAGATTATCATTGGCTTCCAAATTTTGGAAACACTTGAATGTGAACTTTTAACTTGCACATCCCATTTATACAAGACACACGTTGTACTCACATTAATAATGGTACAATTATAAACATTTATTCATGCACAACTGTATATATGGACTATGTACAATGCATGCCTAGTGATAATCTCGGGTACTTTATCAAACTTCATATCTTATGCTCATTCTAATTTTATAACTCAATTATTTGTCATTTCATTTTAGCATTATTTGTTCTAATAAAATCAAATTCTCATTCACTTTTACTAAACACACTTCACTCACACTTTACTCCTCTTCTTGAATCACAACTTCAATCATTTAAACCCCTTCATCTCCATTATACACATGTCTTTGGAACTTTAATACCAACAATTCATTCTCTATTATTATTCTAATATTATATGATCATACAATATCAAAAGCTCTCATTCTTTCTTATAAATTCTCCAAAATTTTAGACCTTCAGGTTTATTTTCCATGATCAATTAGGCAATGCAAATGAGGTAATTTAGCAAAACTTTCTCCTAATAACATGTTCCCTATTGTCATTAGTTTCTAATAACACCAAGATTATTCAATTTGGTTCAATAGTCCAAAAGTTATACTCCAAATAATTCGGACCATTGCTTATCTGTAACAGTTGTCTATACCCAACTTCAAGTCAGATTCTGAAACCATGGAGATAGAATTGGAATTTGATTTATTCATAACAATTATAGCCCTAAGTCTTTATTTTAATTTAGATTAAGAATCATTCCATTTGGATAACTACATAACAATTTATGTCTAAAATAACAAAGCATGTTTAGTGATAATACTGCAATTATCATTTTCCACAACTCCTCATCAATTCCGTCCCTATTATATCAATCAATCTCTTCCAAATGATTTCAGATGGTTATAATTTTCTGTGGAATTGAAGATCAATGTGTTATGAATCCAATGGTTCAAGTCCCATGTCATTTGGAGGTCGGAAAAATAAGTTATAGCCAAAAGGGTGAAGGATGTTCACATCAGTCCACTTTCACTATTCCTTCATTATGCACGATCGTGCTTGGTGACAATGGTGAAGCAATTGGAATTTGCACAATTGTGCAATTGCTTCACCATTGTCACTGTTGGACCCCGATTTTTAAGTAACATTTAGAATTATCAAATAAAAAGAAATAAGTGTTTTTGTATAGGTATTGTGTTATAGATGTTTATGTGCTTAAAAAAAATTGATGTGAAAAGATTTATTTTTGGTTTTAGATGACTTAAATTTTGAGT
>JAOSBK010036052.1:0-23290 GCA_027568895.1 Erythroxylum shatona | reverse complement strand
AATCAAAACTACTAGTACATGATGCTTCACCAGTTGAGAAATTTTGAGATTGACTAGATAAGGGTGGAAGAGGGACAGGTCTTGCCTTGGAATTTTCAATCAACAATGTAGCTTCATTGTCAATTTTTTTAAGTTCTGTCACCTTTGAGGATGGAATGTCACCACAAACTCGGATTTGCTTACCTGACAATTTCAACAGGTGCGCCCTAACCCTAGTGTAAGAACCTCTGAATGAGCTATGACAAAAACTACACTTAAACTCAAAGTTTCCACCACCCTCTGTTTTATTTTTCTTCACCACATATGTCCATAATGGTTTTCTGGATTTTCTTGTTCAGCACCACTACTAGAAGCCATGGAAAAAGGAGAATAGTGGATTGAAATTTGAAATACCTAATTAAGATACCAAATTGTATTAACAAACAAGTAAAGAATATCAAAAAACAATAAAATGTTTTTATGTCAATGATAAATCAATTCTTCAATTCTTCAGGTAGAGCATGAAAATCAAGCACATGGTATATAATAAGAATATCAAAAAACAACAAAGTGTTTTTATGTCAATGATAAATCGATTCTTCAATTATTCAATTTCATCTAGAATATTATATAGTTGCAAATAAAGTAAATAAAGGTTACCTGACTTGAGTAATTGCATTGTCTATCATTCATTATACTCATGCTATTTATTGGAAATCAATAAATGTAAACACTAGTCATCGGCCTGATATGATGTAGAGCTAACTAAAAGAAGAGTACAAGTCATGGTTGGCTTAGTCTACATGATCTCGTCTAGATTATGAATATCTACATTCTTATGCACATTGATAGAGATATAAATTTTGTTATGATTAAACACAATGTCAAGCTCATAGATGTTTCTGAAGCACTTATCCAACGTTTCCACAAAGATTGATGTGAAAAAAAGCACGACAGAAAAATTCCATATTAATCCAAGCTTCAAAGAGCTATAAACATTACGAGCTGGGGAAACAAATCAAATTTTGTAGCTATATGTAGTTTGAACAGGATTAAATGATTGGAGCATTATTCCATTCCCATATTGTAGCGTATGACTTCAATATTTTAACAACTTTTGTTCTTCATTAATGACTTACTTAAAAATAGTAAACTGTTAAAAAAATCTTAATATACAGAAACTATCAGACAGTCAACAATAATATTTATTCAATTAAAGTTTTAAGTGTTTTTGTGCTTCCAGATGTATTGTTAAGCTTTTCAGCAACTCAACACAGTTTCCTGTGCTTGATCGAAACACCAAAAGAGGTCAAGAGAAATGCCTAAATTTTGGTTAAGAACTTAAGATTTAAGAACCACTGTAGAAGAAAATTGTAGAAGAGTATATCGTGATCCACGGTGATTAGTGATGCTTCATGAGTGATAGCTCAACGCAGGATAGAAATCCATGAGGAGCAACCGACGACAGAAGATTTATGAGAAAATCACGAGGAGCGACGTTGGCTGGAAAACCACAAGGAGTGATGGGCGACAGAAGAATTGTGAATTTATGAGAAAACCACAAGGAGCGATGTCGACTGAAATGGGTGAGAAAGCTAGGGACAAAGATTTCTGAGAGGCATAAATCGGCGGGAACAGAAGAGCAAGGAATTTGAGAAGTTCTAACAATTATATCTTTCTTAATAAGGAAGACTACCCATGTCAACTAAATAACTTTTTGAATAATTTATAAAAATGCTACGAGCCATATTAAGACATGTCCAAGCCGTCTCGAGCTGTGTCCGAACCAATAAAAATGTTTTTTTTTTATTTTGACATGTACAAACATGTGTCCACCGCGTTTCTATCTCAGACACATGTCTGACAGGCAGACACGACTCCATTTTGCTATGTCCGTATTACATAGCCTATAACTTAAACCTTAAACCTTAATTCTAAACACTAAATACTAAATCTTAAGATCTAAACCCTAAGTCTTAAACTATAAATCCTAAACCTTAAAACCTAACCTATAAAATTCTAAACCTTAAACCATAAACTAAAAAAAAACTTGACACTAAGTGCATTCGTTAAGCAAAGTAATTATCTAAGAACCAATTTTTCTTTAGCAAGCATGAAGAAGAATGGTCACCTTCTTCCCATCTCTATCAAACCTTAAATATTAAACCTTAAACTTAAATACTAAAAATTAAATCCTATATCCTATATCCTAAAACATAAAATCTAAGCTGTAAAACCTAAACCTTGAACTTTAATCCTAATGCCTAAGACCTATAACCTATAACTTATATCTTAAACCTTAAACTTTAATCCTAAATATTAAATCAAAAATATTAAGATCTAAACCCTAAGCCTTAAACTATAAAAACTAAACCTTAAACATAAACAATAAAATTCTAAACCTTAAACCATAAACTAAAAAATAAAACCCAACACTAAGTTCATGCGTAAAGGAAAGCAATTATCTGAGAATCAGTTTTTCTTTAGCAAGTGCGATGAAGAATGCTTACCTTCTTCCCATCTCTATCAAAACCATCAAATCAATCCATTCCCATCAACACTGTAGTCATTTTCTGCAAAAATCTGTAGCAACAAATAATTACAAAATACAAGCAAAGGTTATCCTCATATCAAAATGCAATAGTCATACTTACCCAAAGCTTTGGAGTTGTCAGATTAGATTCTTGGCAATTGTGCCTGTAACACCTCTACCAAGTATATCCATGCATTATGACAAAAAATGTTCAAATATTAATAATTCAAGAATACACATAATCATATCAAAATATTGTTTAAAACATGCAATATAAAAGGTGAACTTAACAAAACACCTAAATCCTAAACCCTAAACATAAATACTAAACATTAAATCCTAAAACCTAAACTCTAAATCCTAAAACTTAAACCCTCTAACCTAAATCTTGATCCTAAGTCCTAAATCCTAATACCTAACACCTCTAAAACTTAAATCCTAAATCTTGATCCTTAATCCTAAATCCTAATACCTAACACCTACCACCTATCACCTATAACCGATAACCTATAACTTATAATCTATAACCTAAAACCTAAACCTTAAACTTTAATACTAAACACTAAACCATAAACTCTAATGTCTAAACCCTAAGCCTTACACTATAAAACTCTAAACCTTAAAGCCTAAGCTCAAAAATAAAGCCTAGCACTAAATGTATGCGTTATGTAATGCAGTTGTCTAAGAATCAATATTTCTTTATCAAGCAAGACAAAAAATAGTTACCTTCATCCGATCTATATCACAAGCACAAATCTATCTATTCTCATCATCTCTAGAGTCGTTTTCTTGCCCAAAGCCTTGGAATTGTTGGATTAGATTTTTGACAATTATGCTATCAACAACAATACCGTACTTAGAAAACCTCCATTTGGGCAAGATGTTGAAAAATAAATAAGGAAACAAAAATTTTTGAACTTCAGAAATTAAAGGTTATACCAAATATTTGCATGCAAAATGACAAAATTAGGGAAAAATATGAAAAAAGTCAAGAATACACATAATCATATCAAAATAATAATTGCAACATGCAGTAAAAAAGGTGAACTTAACAAAAACAATACAAAAAGGAGAACTTAACAAAAAACCAAAATCTTAAATCTTAAACCTTAAACTTAAATAATAAATATAGGATCCTATATTTATTATTTAAGTTTAAGGTTTAAGATTTAAGATTTAAGATTTAGTCTTATATCCTACATCCTATATCTTATATCCTACATCCTAAACCAAAAACCAAAAACCTAAAATATAAACCCTAAAACCTAAACTTTGAACTTTAATCCTAAATCCTAACGCCTAAGACCTATAACCTATTACCTATAACTTAAACCTTAAACTTTAATCCTAAACACTAGATCCTAAATCTTAAGATCTAAACCCTAAGTCATAAACTTCAAAACCTAAAACTTAAAACCTAAGCAATAAAATTCGAAACTTTAAACCATAAACTTAAAAATAAAACCTGACACTAAGTGCACACGTTAAGGAAAGCAATCATCTAAGCATCAGTTTTTCTATAGCAAGCAAGACAAATAATGGTTACTGTCTTTCCATCTCTATCAAAACTATCAAATAAATCCATTCCCATCATCCACGGAGTTGTTTTCTGCAACAAATTGTAGCAACAAATAAATGCAATATACAAGCAAAGGTTCTCCCGGCAGTAAAATGCAATAGTTACACTTGCCCAAAGCTTTGGAGTTGTTGGATTAGATTATTAGCAATTAGGCCTCCAACACCTCTACCAAATATAAGCATGCATTATGACAAAAAATGTTTAAAATGTTAATAAGTCAAGAAAACATATAATCATATCAAAATATTATTTAAAACATGCAGTATAAAACGTGAACTTAACAAAGCACCTAAATCCTAAACCTTAAACATAAACTCTAAATATTAAATCCTAAAACCTAAAACCTAGAACCTAAACTCTAAATCGTAAAACCTAAACCTTCTAACCTAAATCTTAATCCTAAATCCTAAATCCTAATACCTAACACGTATCACTTATCACCTATAACCGATAACCTATAACTTATAACCTATAACCTATAGCCTAAACCTTAAACTTTAATCCTAAACACCAAAACCTAAATTCTAATATCTAAAACCTGAGCCTTAAACTATAAAACCTAAACTACAAAACTCTAAACATTAAATTCTAAACAGAAAAATAAAGCCCAACACTAAATGCATGCGTTAAGTAATGCAGTTGTCTAAGTATCAATATTTCTTTAACAAGCAAGACAAAAAATAGTTACCTTCATCCCGTCGATATCAAAAGCCCAAATGAATCTATTCTCATTATCACTGGAGTTGTTTTCTTCAACAAACTGTAGCAATAAATAATTACAATATACAAGCAAATGTTATCCCTGTAGTAAAATACAATAGTTACACTTACCTAAAGCCTTGGAATTGTTGGATTAGATTTTTGACAATTGTGCTAACAACACCTCTAACCGTACTTAGAAAATCTTCATTTGTGCTTGATGTTGAAAAATAAATAAGGAAACAAAAATTTATGAACTTTAGAAATTAAAGAATATACCAAGTGTAAGCATGCATAATGACAAAATTAGGAAAAAATATGAAGAAGTCCACACATAATCGTATCAAAATAATATTTACAACATGCAGTAAAAAAAGGTGAGCTTAATAAAACTCCTAAATGTTAAACCTTAAACTTAAATACTAAATATTAAATCTTAAACTTAAATACTAAATATTAAATCTTATATCCTATATCCTAAAACCTAAAATCTATACCCTAAAACCTAAACCTTGAACTTCAATCCTAAATCCTAATGCCTAAGACCTATAACATATATCCTATAACCTATAACTTAAACCTTGAACTTTAATCCTAAACACTAAATCCTAAATCTTAAGACCTTAAACTATAAAACCTAAACCCTAAAACCTAAACTTTAAAATTTTAAACCTTAAACCATAAACTAAAAAACAAAACTCGACACTAAGCGCACGCATAAAGGAAAGCAATTATCTGAGAATCAGTTTTTCTTTAACAAGTAAGACAAAGAATGGTTACCTTCTTTCCATCTCTATCAAAACAATCAAATCCATCCATTCCCATCATCACTGGAGTCGTTTTCTCCAAAAATATGTAGCAAAAAATAATTACAATGTACAAGTAAATGTTTCTCCCTGTAGTAAAATGCAATAGTTATAGTTACCTAAAGCTTTGGAGTTGTTGGATCAGATTCTTGGCAATTATGCTTTTAACACCTCTACCAATCTTAAGCATGCATAATGACAAAATTTGTTTAAAATATTAATAATTTAATAATACAGTTAATCATATCAAAATATTATTTAAAAAATGCAGTACAAAAAGTGAACTTAACAAAACACCTAAATCCTAAACCTTAAACATAAATACCAAACATTAAATCCTAAAACCTAAAACATAAAACCTAAACTCTAAATCCTAAAACCTAAACACTTTAACCTATATCTTGATCCCAAATCCTAAATCCTAATATGTAACACCTCTAAACCTTAAAACCTTAATCTTCATCCTTAATCCAAAATCCAAAATCCTAATACCTAACACCTATCACCTATCACCTATAATAGATAGCCTATAACTTATATCCTAAAAGCTAAACCTTAGACTTTAATCCTAAACACCAAAACCATACCTCTAATATCTAAACCCTAGGCCTTAAACTATAAAACCTAAACTATAAAACTCTAAACCTTAAATCCTAAACTTTAAAAAAAAGCCCAACACTAAGTGTGTGCGTTAAGTAATGCAGTTGTCTAAGAATCAATATTTCTTTAAAAAGCAACACAAAAAATGGTTACTTTCATCTCATTTTTATCAAAAGCACCAAATCAACCCATTCTCATCATCTCTGTAGTTGTTTTTTGCAACAAACTATAGGAAGAAATAATTACAATGTACAAGAAAATGTTATCCTTGCAGTGAAATACAATAGTTACACTTACCCAAAGCCTTAGAGATGTTGGATTAGATTTTTCACAATTGTGCTAGCAACACCTCTAACTGTACTTAGAAAACCTCCGCTTGTACTCGATGTTAAAAAATAAATTAGGAAACAAAAAATTATGAACTTTAGAAATTAAAGGTTATACCAAGTATAAGTATGTATAATGACAAAATTCGAAAAAATATATGAAAAGTCCACATATAATCACATCAAAATAATATTTGCAACATGCAGTAAAAAACAATGATCTTAACAAAACACCTAAATCTTAAACCTTAAACTTAAATACTACATATTAAATCCTATATCCTATATCGTATATCGTAAATCCTATATCTTATATCGCACATCCTAAAGCCAAAAACCAAAATCCTAAAATCTAAACCCTAAAACCTAATCCTTGAACCTTAATCTTAAATCCTAACTCCTAAGACCTATAGCCTATTACCTATGACTAAAAACTTAAACTTTAATCCAAAACACTAAATCCTAAATCTTATGACCTAAACCCTAAGCCTTAAACTATAAAACCTAAACTATAAAACTTTAAACCTTAAACCATAAACTTAAAAATAAAACCCGACATTAAATGCATTAAGGAAAGCAATTTTTTGAAAATCAGTTTTTTTTAGCAAGCAAGAGAAAGAATCGTTACATTCTTCCCATCTCTATCAAAACCATCAAATCAATCCATTCCCATCATCACTGGAGTCATTTTCGGCAAAATTATGTTGCAACAAATAAGTACTTCTCAAAACCTAAAACCTAAACCTTGAACTTTAATCCTAAATCCTAATGCCTAAGATCTATAACCTATTACCTATAACTTAAACATTAGACTTTAACCTTAAATGCTAAATCCTAAATCGTAAGATCTAAACCCTAAGACATAAACTATAAAACCTAAATCTTAAAACCCAAACTATAAAATTCTAAACCTTAAACCATAAACATAAAAATAAAACCCGACACTAAGTGCATGCATTAAGGAAAGCAATTATCTGAGAATTAGTTTTTCTTTAGCATTCAGGACAAAGAATGGTTACCTTCTTCCCATCTCTATCATAACCATCAAGTCAATCCATTCCCATCATCACTAGAGTTGTTTTTTGCAAAAATCAGTAGCAACAAATAATTACAATATACAAGAAAAGGTTATCCTTGTAGTAAAATGCAATGGTTACACTTACCCAAAGCATTGGAGTTGCTGGATTAGATATTTCGCAATTGTGCCTGTAACACCTCTACATAAGCATGCATTATGAAAATTTTTTTTTAAAATATTAATAATTCAAGAATACACATAACCATATCACAATATTATTTAAAACATGCAGTAAAAAAGGTGAACTTAACAAAACACCTGAATCCTAAACCTTAAACAAAAATACTAAACATTAAATCCTAAAACCTAAAACCTAAAACCTAAACTCTAAATTCTAAAACCTAAAACTACCTAAATCTTAATCCTAAATCCTAAATTCTAAGACCTAACACCTACCACCTATCGTCTATAACCAATAACCCATAACTTAACCTTTAACTTATAACCTAAACCTTAAACTTTAATCCTAAACACTAAAATCTAAACTCTAATATCTAAATCCTAAGCGTTAAACTATAAAAAATATACTATAAAACTCTAAACCTTAAATCCTAAACTTAAAAATGAAGCCCAACACTAAGTGCATGCGTTAACTAATGCAGTTATCTAAGAATCAATATTTCTTTAACAAGCAAGACAAAAAATAGTTTCCTTCATCCCATCTATATCAAAAGCCCAAATCAATCTTTTCTCATCATCACTGGAGTCGTTTTTGAAACAAACTGTAGTGATAAATAATTACAATGCACAAGCAAATGTTATCCCTATAGTAAAATACAATAGTTACACTTACCCAAAGCGTTGGAATTTTTGAATTAGATTTTTGACAATTGTGCTAGCAACACCTCTAGCCGTACTTGGAAAACCTCCATTTATGTCAGATGATGAAAAATAAAGAAGGAAACAAAAATTTATAAAGTTCAAAAATTAAAGGTTATACCAAGTATAAGCATGAATAAAAACAAAAATATGAAAAAATATGAAAAAGTCAAGAATACACATAATCATAATAAAATAATATTTGAAACATGCAGTAAAAAAAGGTGAACTTAACAAAACACCTAAATCTTAAACCTTAAGTGTAAATACTAAATATTAAATCCTATATCTTATATCCTATATCTTAAACCAAGAACCAAAAACCTAAAACCTAAGAGCTAAAACCTAAAACCTATGACCTAAAATCTAAACCTTAAAACCTAAACATTGAATTTTAATCCTAAATCAAAACGCCTAAGACCTATAACCTATAACTTAAACCTTAAATTTTAATTCTAAACACTAAATCCTAAATCATAAGATCTAAACCTGAAGCTTTAAACTATACAGCCTAAACCTTAAAACCTAAGCTATAAAATTTTGAACCTTGAACCATAAACTAAAAAAAAACTCGACACTAAGTGCATACATTATGGAAATCAATTATTGGAGAATTCGTTTTTTTTAGCAACCAAGATGAAGAATGGTTATCTTCTTCCCATCTCTATCAAAACTATCAAATCAATCCATTCCCATCATCACTGGAGTCGTTTTCTACAAAATTTTGTAGGAATAAATAATTACAATATACGAGCAAAGGTTATCCTTGTAGTAAAATGCAATAGTTACACTTACCCAAAGCTTTGGAGTTGTCTTGGCAACTGTGCCTGTAACACCTCCACTAAAAATAAGCATGCATTATGACAAAAAATGTTTAAAATATTAATAATTCAACAATACACATAATCATATCAAAATAATGTTTAAAACATGCAGTATAAAAGGTAAACTTATCAAAACACCTAAATCCTAAACTTTAAACATAAATACTAAACATTAAATCCTAAAACATATAACCTAAAACCTAAATTCTAAATCCTAAAACCTAAAACCTAAAACCTAAACCCTCTAACCCAAATCTTGATCCTAAATCCTAAATCCTAATACCTAACACCTCTACACCTTAAAACCTAAATCTTGGTCCTTAATCCTAAATCCTAAAAACTAACACCTACCACCTATCACTTATAATCGATAACCTATAACTTATAACCTATAGCCTATAACCAAAAACCTTAGCCTTAAACTTTATTCCTAAACAATAAAACCTAAACTCTAATATCTAAACTTTTTTTTGAAGAAAGTAACATATATATTAATTAAAAAGGAGGGTTTATACAAGAAAGAAAGCTATGTACAAAGCAAAACAAATAGCCATAGGCGGCTCTTAAAATGAAAGCAGATAAGCCACATACGGCTCTTAAAATAAAATAAGCCACAGGTGACTCTCAAAACGAAGTAATAGCCACAGACAACTCACAAAACAAAACAAAATAACTAGGTAGAAAGCCTCCAGGTATGCCTCTAAAGAACAGATATCTGAAGACGAGTCTTAAGGTCGAGAAGTCGGGAACGGATAAACTCAATGATGTCCTCAATAATGTCATGGGTAGACCTATATCGCCTACTGAAGATGCGGTTATTCCTCTCATACCAAGGAAAGTAGACAGTGGTTGAGAGGACTAACCGTAAAAGAAGGTGTCGGTAATCCTTGCGCCGATAGAGGTGAGTGCAAGCCCCCTGAAGAAGAGGAACTCAAGAGGTCGAAGGCCAAGCAGTGTGGGTCTTCGCCGAGAGGGAACCCCAAACAGCAGTAGAGAATCAGCACTGAAAGAAGAGGTGATCATGTGTCTCCGTAGAAGTACCGAAAAGCACACAAGTTGAGGATGTCAAGACGTAAAAAAACTGGAGCCTGTCTATGGTCCGAAGCTGCTCCTGTGATGCCAACCAGAGGATGAAGAAGTGTCGTGGAATGTGCCCGGGGAACCACAATAAATGGTGGATCAGGTCCACTGGACGTCGGGATCTGAGAAGGTCCCAGGCAGAGTCGACAGAGAAGACTCCTGATGAGTGACCTCTCTAAACCCAACTATCGGACTGAAGCTGCGGTCGAAAGCGAAATGAGTCCCAAATCTACTGTAGCTCATGACTCCCCTCTGGAAAAGCCCACTGTCCATCAAGAATGATCTCTGAACCCCGAGCATCCCAAGAGAGCCCAGTAGAAGATAGATCATGGAAGGAGAATCGGTCATATAAGGGACCCTGATCTGGTAACCAATAATCCTGCCAAAGCGAAGTATCTCTCCCATCTCCAATACAAGCTAAAATAAGGCCTCTGCACCACTGTCGGCTCAACAGAATCTTCCGCCAAACCCAGGAAGAGCTCGACGGGACCCGAATATGCCAAAAAAATCTACCTCGTAGTAACACTGCATGTACCCATATGACCTATGTGGAAGATCGGTCCATGAATAGTCTCCACACAAACTTAAGCGTGGCCGCCCTATTCCAATCCCTGATCCTCTTAACTCCAAGTTCACCCTCCTGTCTCAGAAAACAAACTGACTCCCATACCACCTTAGCCCAAGTATGGGATAATGAAGTGCCCCTCCAGAGAAAAGCTGACAGAATACTCTCAATGCGGCAAGTGATGCTAGCCGGTAGTAGGAACATACCTGACCAGTAGACCTGTATAGAGAAGAGTACAGATCTAATAAGTTGCAGCCGACCCGCGTAAGTAAGAAAGGCTGAAGTCCACAGTCGAATCCAGGAAAGAATCCTCTCCACCAAAGGACAAATCAAAAGCACAAATCAATCATTTCTCATCATCACTAGAGTCGTTTTCTGCAATAAATTGTAGCAATAAACAACTACAATGTACAAGCAAATGTTATTCCTGTAGTAAAATACAATAGTTACCTTCATCTCATCTTTATCAAAACCATCAACTCAATCCATTCCCATCATCATTGGAGTCATTTTCGGTTAAAAAAACAGTAGCAATAAATAATTGAAATGTCCAAGCAAAGTTTCTCCTTGTACTAAAATGCAATAGTTACACTTACCCAAAGCCTAGAGGTTGTTGGATTAGATTTTTGGCAATTGTGCTTATAACACCACTACCAAGTATAACCATGCATTACAACAAAAATAGTTAAAAATATTAATAAGTCAAGAATACACATAATCATATCAAAATATTATTTAAAACATGTAGCATAAAAAGTACACCTAAATACTAAATCCTAAACATAAATACTAAACATTAAATCCTAAAATTTAAACTCTAAACCCTAATACCTAAAGCCTAAACCATCTAACCTAAATCTTGATCCTTAATCCTTAATCCTAATACCTAATACCTCTAAACCTTAAATCCTAAACCCACTAACCTAAACATTGATCTTTATTCCTAAATCCTAAATTCTATCACCTATCACCCATCACCTATCACATATTAGCTATCATCGATCCCCTATCTCTTATAACCTATAACTTATAACCTATAACCCAAAATCTAAACCATATACTTTAATCCTAGATACTGAATCCTAAACTCTAATATTTAAACCCTAATCCCTAAACTATAAAACTCTAAACTTTAAATCCTAAACTTAAAAATAACGCACAACACTAAGTGCATGAGTTAACGAATGCAGTTGTCGAAGAATCAATATTTCTTTAACAAACACGACTGAAAATGGTTACCTTCATCTCATCTATATCAAAAGCATCGAATCAATCCATTTTCATTATCACTGGAGTTGTTTTCTGCAACAAACTTTAGCAATAAACAATTACAATGTATAAGCAAATGTTATCCCTGTAGTAAAATATAATAATTACACTTACCCAAAGCCTTGGAATTGTTAGATAAGATTTTTGACAATTGCACTAGCAACACCTCTAACTATACTTAGAAAACCTCCACTTGTGCTCGATGTTGAAAATAAATAAGGAAATAAAAATTTATGAACTTCAAAAATTAAAAGTTATGCTAAGTATAAGCATGCATAATGACAAAAATAAGAAAATATATGAAGAAGACAAGAATACACAACATCATATCAAAATAATATTTGCAACATGCAGTAAAAAACTTTGAACATAACAAAACACCTAAATCTTAAACCTTGAACTTAAATACTAAATATTAAATGTTATATCCTATATCCTATATCCTATATCCTAAAACCTAAAACTAAAACCTAAAACCTATTATTTAAGCCCTAAAACCTAAATCTTGAACTTTAATCCTAAATTCTAGTGCCTAAGACCTATAACCTATACAACCTATAACTTATAACTTAAACCTTAAACTTTAATAGAAACACTAAAACATAAATCTTAAGATCTAAACCCTAAGCCTTAAACGATAAAACCTAAATCTTAAAACCTAAACTAGAAAATGCTAAACCTTATAAACTTAAAAATAAAACCCAACACTAATTGCATGCATTAAGACAACCAATTATTTGAGAATCGATATTTCTTTAGCAAGTAGTATAAAGAATGGTTACCTTCATCTCATCTCTATCAAAACCATCAAATCAATCCATTCCCATCATCATTGGACTCATTTTCTGCAAAAAAAAAAATTGTAGCAACAAATAATTAGAATGTACAAGCAAACTTTCTCCTTGTACTAAAATGCAATAGTTACACTTACCCAAAGCCTAGAAGTTGTTGCATTAGATTTTTGGCAATTGTGCTACTAACACCACTACCAAGTATAACCATGCATTACGACAAAAATTGTTTAAATTATTAATAAGTCAAGAATACACATAATCATATCAAAATATTATTTAAAACATGTAGTATAAAAGGTACACCTAAGTCCTAAACCCTAAACATAAATACTAAACATTAAATCCTAAAACTTAAACTTTAAACCCTAAACTTTAAAGCCTAAACCCTCTAACCTAAATCTTAATCCTTAATCCTAAATCCTAATACCTAACACCTCTAAACCTTAAAACCTAAACCCACTAACCTAAACATTGATCTTTAATCCTAAATCCTAATTCCTAACACCTATCACCTATCACCTATCACTGTTCACCTATCACCTATAACCTATAACCTATAACTTATGACCTATAACCCAAAATCTAAACCATAAACTTTAATCCTAAATACTGAATCCTAAATTCTAATATTTAAACCCTATGCCCTAAACTATAAAACTCTAAACTTTAAATCCTAAACTTAAAAATAACGCACGACATTAAATGCATGAGTTAAGTAATGCAATTGTCGAAGAATCAATATTTCTTTAACAAGCAAGACTGAAAATGGTTACCTTCATCTCATCTGTATCAAAAGCATCGAATCAACCCATTCTCATCATCACTGGAGTTGTTTTCTGCAACTAACTTTAGCAATAAACAATTACAATGTATAAGCAAATGTTATCCCTGTAGTAAAATATAATAGTTACGCTTACCCAAAGCCTTGGAATTGTTGGATTAGATTTTTGACAATTGCGTTAGCAACACCTCTAACTATACTTAGAAAACCTCCACTTGTGCTCGATGTTAAAAAATAAATAAAGAAACAAAAATTTATGAACTTCAGAAATTAAAAGTTATACTAAGTATAAGCATGCATAATTATAAAAATAAAAAGAAATATAAAAAAGTCAAGAATAGATATAATCATATCAAAATAATATTTGCAACATGCTGTGGAAAAAAGGTGAACCTAACAAAACACCTAAATTTTAAATTTGAAACTTAAATACTAAATATTAAATCCTATATCTTGTATCCTATATCATATATCCTCTATCCTATATCCTATATACTAAAACCTAAAACCTAAAGCCTAAAACCTAAAACCTAAAACCTAAAACCTAAAATCTAAACCCTAAAACCTAAACCTTGAACTTTAATCCTAAATCCTAATTCCTAAGACATATAACCTATAACCTATAACCTACAACTTAAACCTTAAACTTTAATTCTAAACACTAAACCAAAACCTAATCCTAAACCTTAAACTTTAATCCTAAATATTGAATCCTAAACTCTAATAGTTAACCTAAGCTTTAAACTATAAAACTCTACCTTAAATCCTAAACTTAAAAATAAAGCCCAACACTAAGTGCATGCGTTAAGTAATGCAGTTGTCGATGAATCAATATTTCTTTAACAAACAAGACAAAAAAATGGTTACCTTCATCTCATTTGTATCAAAAGCACCGAATCAATCCATTCTCTTCATCACTAGAGTTGTTTTCTGCAACAAACTGTAGCAATAAATAATTATAACGTATAAGCAAATGTTATCCCTGTAGTAAAATACAATAGTTACACTTACCCAAAGCCTTGGAATTTTTTGATTAGATTTTTGACAGTTGTGCTAGCAGCACCTCTTACTGTACCTAGAAAACCTCCATTTGCACACGATGTTGAAAAATAAATAAGGAAACAAAAATTTATGAACTTCAGAAATTAAATGTTATACCAAGCATAAGCATGCATAATGAAAAAAATAGAAAAAAAACGAAAAAGTCAAGAATACACATAATCATATTAAAATAATATTTGCAACATGCAATAAAAAATGTAAAAGCTAACAAAACACCTAAATCTTAAAGCTTAAACTTAAATACTAAATATTAAATCCTATATCTTATATCCTATATCCTAAACCAAAAACCAAACCCCTAAAATATAAACCCTAAAACCTAAACCTTGAACTTTAATCCTAAATCCTAACGCCTAAGACCTATAACCAATTACCTACAACTTAAACCTTAAACTTTAATCCTAAACACTAAATCCTAAATCTTAATATCTAAACCCTAAGTTGTAAACTATAAATCCTAAACCTTAAAACCTAAACTATAAAATTCTAATCCTTAAATCGTAAACTTAAAAATAAAACCCGACACTAAGTGCGTGCATTAAGGAATGCAATTATTTGAGAATCAATTTTTCTTTAGCAACCAAGACAAAGAATAATTACCTTTATCCCATCTCTATCAAAACTATCAAATCAATCCATTCCCATCATCACTGCAGTCATTGTCTGCAAAAATTTGTAGCCACAAATAATTACAATATACAAGCAAAGGTTTTCCCTGTAGTAAAATGTGATAGTTACACTTACACAAGGCCTTGGAGTTGTTGGATTAGGTTTTTGGCAATTGTGCTTGTAACACCTCTACCAAGTTTATGCATGCATTACAACAAAAATAGTTAAAAATATTAATAAGTCAAGAATACACATAATCATATCAAAACATTATTTAAAACATGCAGTATAAAAGGTAAACTTAACAAAACACCTAAATGTTAAACCTTAAACATAAATACTAAACATTAAATCCTAAATCCTAAAACCTAAACTCTAAACCCTTTAACTTAAATCTTTATCCTAAGTCCTAAATCCTAATGCCAAACACCTCTAAACCTTAAAACCTAAACCCACTAAACAAAACCTTAATCCCAAATCCTAATACCTAACAACTATCACCTATCACCTATAACCTATAACCTATAACCTATAACCTGTAACTTATACCTATAACCGAAATCCTAAACCTAAACAATAAACTTTAATCCTAAATACTGAATCCTAAACTCTAATATTTAACCTAAGCCTTAAACTATAAAACTCTAAACCTTAAATCCTAAACTTAAAATAAAGCCCAACATCAAATGCATGCGTTAAGAAATGCAGTTGTTAAAGAATTAATATTTCTTTATCAAACAAGACAAAAAATTGTTACCTTCATCTCATTTGTATCAAAAGCATCGAATCAATGCATTCGCATCATCACTAAAGTCGTTTTCTGCAACAAAATGTAGTAATAAATAATTACAGCGTATAAGCTAATGTTATCCCTGTAGTAAAATACAATAGTTACACTTACCCAAAGCCTTGGAATTGTTGGACTAGATTTTTGACAATTGTGCTAGCAACTCCTCTAACTATTATTAGAAAACCTTGACTTGTGCTTGATGTTGAAAAATAAATAAGGAAATAAAAATTTGCAACATGCAGTAATATTTGCAACATGCAGTAAAAAAAGTTGAACTTCACAAAACACCTAAATCTTAAACCTTAAACTTAAATACTAAATATTAAATCCTATATTCTATATCCTAAAGCCCAAAACTAAAACCTAAAATTTAATATCTAAACCCTAAAACCTAAATCTTGAACTTTAATCCTAAATTCTAGTGCCTAAGACGTCTGACCTATATAACCTATAACTTATAACTTAAACATTAAACTTTAATCCTAAACTTTTTTTTTAAGAAAGTAACATATATATTAATTAAAAAGGAGGGTTCATACAAGAGAAAAAACTATGTACAAAGCAAAAAACAAATAGCCACAGACAGCTCTCAAACTGAAAACAAATAAGCCATATATGGCTCTCAAAATAAAATAAGCCACAGGCGGCTCTCAAAGAAACAAAGTAAAAGCCAGACGGCTTATAAAACAAAGATAAAGAACTAGGTAGAAAGCCTCTAGATATGCCTTTGAAGAATAGGTATCTGAAGGCGAGTCTCAAGGCTGAGAAACCGGGAATGGATAAGCTTAGTGATGTCCTCAATGAAGTCGTGGGTGGACCTATGTCGCCTACTGAAGATGAAGTTATTCCTCTCATACTTTAATCTTAAACACTAAAACATAAATCTTAAGATCTAAATCCTAAGCATTAAGCTATAAAACCTAAACCTTAAAACCTAAACTATAAAATTCTAAACCTTAATCCTTAAACTTAAAAATAAAACTTAACACTAATTGCATGCATTAAGGAAACCAATTATTTGAGAATCGGTATTTCTTTAGCAAGTAAGATAAAGAATGGTTACCTTCATCTCATCACTATCAAATCCATCAAATCAATCCATTCCCATCAATCATTGGAGTCGTTTTCTACAAAAAATTGTAGCAACAAATAATTACAATGTACAAGCAAAGTTTCTCCTCGTAATAAAATGCAATAGTTACACTTGCCTAAAGCTTTGGAGTTGTTAGATTAGATTTTTGACAATTCTGCTTGTAACACCACTACCAAGTATAACCACGCATTATGACAAAAATAGTTAAAAATATTGATAGGTCAAAAATACACATAATCATATCAAAATATTATTTAAAACATGTAGTATAATAGGAACACCTAAATCCTAAACCTTAAAAATAAATACTAAACATTAAATCCTCAAACCTAAACTCTAAACCCTAAATCCTAAAACCTAAGTCCTTTAACCTAAATCTTGATCCTTAATCCTAAATCCTAATACCTAACACCTCTAAACCTTAAAACCTAAACCCACTAACCTAAACCTTAATCCTAAATCCTAAATCCTAACACCTATCACCTACCTATCACCGATCACCGATCACTTAACATATACCATAAACTTTAATCCTCAACACTAAATCCTAAACTCTAATATCTAAACCCTAAGCCTTAAAGGTTATACCAAGTATAAGCATGCATAAAGACAAAAATAGGAAAACTATATGAAAATGTCCACACATAATCATATCAAAATAATATTTGCAACAAGCAGTAAAAGAAGGTGAACTTAACAAAACACCTAAATCTTAAACCTTAAATTTAAATACTAAATATTAAATCCTATATCTTATATCCTAAAACCTAAACCCTAAACGCTAAAATCTAAACCCTAAAACCTAAACCTTGAACTTTAATCCTAAATTCTAATGCCTATAACCTATAACTTAAACCTTAAATTTTAATCCTAATCACTAAATCCTAAATCTTAAGATTTAAACCCTAAGTCTAAAACTATAAAATCTAAACGTTAAAACCTAAACTATAAAATTCTAAACCTTAAACCATAAACTTAGAAATTGAAACCTGACACTAAGTGTATGCGTTAAGGAGACCAATTATCTGAAAATCATTTTTTTCTTTAGCAAGCAAGACAAAGAATGATTACCTTCTTCCCATCTCTGTCAAAACCATCAAATCAATCCATTCCCATTATCACTGCAGTCGTTTTTTGCAAAAAAAATTGTAGCAACAAAAAATTACAATATACAAGCAAAGGTTCTCCCTGTAGTAAAATGCAATAGTTACACTTACCCAAAGCTTTGGATTTGATGGATTAGATTCTTGGCAATTGTGCTTGTAACACCTCTACCAAGTATAAGAATGCATTATGAAAAATAAGTATGGAAATAAAAAATTTTGAACTTTAGAAATTAAAAGTTATACTAAATATAAGCATGCATAACGACAAAAATAAGAAAAAATATGAAAAAGTCAAGAATACACAAAATCATATCAAAATAATATTTGCAACATGCAGTAAAAAAGGTGAACTTAACAAAGCACCTAAATCTTAAATCTTAAACCTTAAACTTAAATACTAAATATTAAATCCTATGTTCTATATCCTATATCCTATATCCTAAAACCTAATACTAAAACCTAAATCCTAAAACCTAAAACCTAATATCTAAACCCTAAAACCTAAATCTTGAACTTTAATCCTAAAATCTAATGCCTAAGACCTATAACATGTATAACCTATAACTTATAACTTACACCTTAAACTTTAATCCTAAACACTAAAACATAAATCATAAGATCTAAACCCTAAGTCTTAAACTATAAAACCTAAACATTAAAACCTAAACTATAATATTCTAAACCTTAAGCCTTAAACTTAAAAATAAAACCTGACACCAATTGCCTGCTTTAAGGCAACCAATTATTTGAGAATCGGTATTTCTTTAGCAAGTGAGAAAAAGAATGGTTACCTTCATTCCATCTCTATCAAAACCATCAAATCAATCCATTCCCATCATCATTGGAGTCGCTTTCTGCAAAAAAAAAAACTATAGCAACAAGTAATTACAATATACAAGCAAAGTTTCTCCTTGTAGTAAAATGCAATAATTACACTTACCTTAAAGCTTTGGAATTGTTGGATTAGATTTTTGGCAATTGTACTTGTAACACCACTACCAAGTATAACCATGCAATATGAAAAAATAGTTAAAAACATTAATAAGTCAAAAATACACATGTAGTATAAATGGTACACCTAAATCCTAAACCTTAAACATAAATACTAACATAAATACTAAACGTTAATTCCTAACACCTAAACTCTAAACCATAAAACGTAAACCCTCTAACCTAAATCTTGATCCTTAATCCTAAATCCTAATACCTAACACTTATAAACCTTAAAACCTAAACCCACTAACCTAAATCTTGATCCTTAATCCTAAATCCTAAATCCTAACACCGATCACGTATCACGTATCACCTATCACCTATCACCCATCACCTATCACCTATTACCTATCACCGATCACCTATCACCTATATCACCTATAACCTATAACCTCTCTAACCTATAACCTACCTATAACATAAACCTTAAACTTTAATCCTCAACACTAAATCCTAAACTCTAATATCTAAACCCTAAGCCTTAAACTATAAAACTAAGTGTATGCGTTAAGTAATGCAGTTGTCTAAGAATCAATATTCCTTTAATAAGCAATACAAAAAATGGTTACCTTCATCTCATTTGCATCAGAAGCACCAAATCAATCCATTCTCTTCATCACTAGAGTCATTTTTTGCAACAAATCGTAGCAATAAATAATTACAATGTGTAAGCAAATGTTATCCTTGTAGTGAAATACAATAGTTACACTTACCCAAAGCATTTGAATTGTTGGATTAGATTTTTGACAATTGTGCTAGCAACACCTCTAACTGTAGTTAGAAAACCTCCACTTGTGCTCGATGTTAAAAAATAAGGAAACAAACATTTATGAACTTCATAAATTAAAGGCTATACCAAGTATAAGCATGCATAAAGAAAAAAATAGGAAAAATATATGAAAATGTCCATACATAATCATATCTAAATAATATTTGCAACATGCAGTAAAAGAAGGTGAACTGAACAAAACAATTAAGTCTTAAACCTTAAACTTAAATACTAAATATTAAATCCTACGTCCTATATCCTGAAACCTAAAATCTAAACCCTGAAACCTAAACCTTGAACTTTAATCCTAAATTTTAATGCCTAAGACCTATGGCCTATAACCTATAACTTAAACCTTAAACTTTAATCCTAAACACTGTATCCTAAATCTTAAGATCTAAACCTGCCTTAAACGTTAAAACCTAAACTATAAAATTCTAAACCTTAAACCATAAACTTAAAAATTGAAACCTGACACTAAGTATATGCGTTAAGGAAAACAATTATCTGAAAATCATTTTTTCTTTAGCAAGCAAGACAAAGAATGGTTACCTTCTTCCCACCTTTGTCAAAACCATCAAATCAATCCATTCCCACCATCACTGGAGTCGTTTTCTGCAAAAACATTATAGCAACAAAAAATTACAATATATATCCCTGTAGTAAAATGCAATAGTTACAATTACCCAAAGCTTTGGAGTTGATGGATTAGATTTTTGGCAATTGTGTTTGTAACACCTCTACCAAGTATAAGAATGCATTATGAAAAAAATTGTTTAAAATATTAGTAAGTCATGAATACACATTATCATATCAAAATAACATTTGCAACATGTAGTATAAAGGTGAACTTAACAAAATACCTAAATCCTAAACCTTAAACATATTTCTGAACATTAAATCCTAAAACGTAAAACCTAAATTCTAAACCCTAAAACCTAAACTCTCTAACTTAAATCTTAATCCTAAATCTTAAATCCTAATACCTAAAACTTCTAAACCTTAAATCCTAAAACCACTAACCTAAACCTTGATCCTTAATTTTGATCCTTAATCCAAAATCTTAATACCTAACACCTAACACCTAACACCTATCACCTATCGCCTATAACCTATAACCTATAACCTATAACCTAAACCCTAAACTTTAATCCTAAACATTAAATCCTAAACTCTAAAATCTAAAGCCTAAGCCTTAAACTATAAAACCTAAACCATAAAACTCTAAACCTTAAATCCTAAACTTAAAAATAAAGCTCAACACTAAGTACTTGCACATCTACGTAAAGTAGATCCTGGACGACCATTAGAGGCTCCTATAGGAGGTATAGGCCCAGACCTAATAATACTGCAAGAACCACCAATCTGACTGGTGCAACTAATTTAAATGTCTAGACCTTTCAATTGTTATATTGATTAACTTTACCTCAAGTCTATCTCCCCAATAGATGATGCAACGATGACCTAACTAACTACAGTGACAACAATCACAAACTATAGATCCTCTTAAATATATGAGACGTGATTGCACCGACTATAGACTCTTATTTTCTATGCAAGGCAATGGATTCTAGAAGCTAAACACAAATTTGGGAAGAACTCACCGTGTGACTGCAACCACCACTCAGGAGAGGACCCGTTATTAGATTTTGTCACGCTAATGGCAAGTATTAGCTTGACCTCCAAGGCTTAAGTAAAATTTAAAATTAAGTGATAATATATAAAATATAAATGATATTTTTTAAAATATAAATTAAATTAATGTAATTAACCCTTAGTAAATTTGAGAGAATAATTGCTTTTATGCTCTCTACCAATTCTTTCACAATATCTGTTTTCTGACATGCTTCAAGCCGTACTACGAGAACCAACACCAGCTTCGAAGTTTCCCTGAATATTGCAGCAAAAGGCCGAGTAAAATTCGAAATACATATTGCATAAAGGAAAGATCTCTAGTGGCTAAACATAATATTCATTGCTGTTAAAAGGACTGTCGTTTGAATTGTACAATCATTTTTCTCAATTTAACCAAGGAATAATTTTACATTTTGATTCTTAAATTATCATACCCCCTTTACTGTCAACTTATCTTGCACGAAATGTTTTAACCTATCCACTCAATAACTACAGGAGAATATGTACGACTGAGAATAATAAAAAAAACATCATGGAAATCAAATGAGATTGCCTTGAAACAGTTTAGGTTGACATCCAATTTCAAAAAGGATCTGTGAAGTTTAATATTCAAGTTAACCTGATGGGATTTAAAAAATTTATCAAACTTAAACATTAATTTCATATAATCGAAATAAGATTTAAATTCAATCAAACGAGATTTAATCAATTGACTTTTAATTAGACTGAACTAATTTTTCATATATAAAGCATATATAAATACGAATCAATCTGATTTTTAGTATGGTTTATATTATATAGCCATCATCATCATTATATCCCGAAGTCCTACAATGAAGCAGGATCTGGGGGTTTATATTATATAGCCACTATAACAAAATTCAGCCTGTTTTCCTTACCAAACAAGTTAAAATATAGACGATGACGTGCGAAATTTCCATCAGTAAACTTCGTACGTCATCGTCTAGCAGCTGTTAAACATTATTTACCTAAACAAAACAACATCGTTTGGTTTAACGCCAAACGACGTCGTTTTGAAATGATGTTTAAACACCCAAAACTCCCTCCCCCCAGTTCATCTTCTTTGTTTCTTCTTTGGCACTCTTTGATTTTCTTCCTCCTCCGGCAACTTCCTCTCTCGTCCGGCATCTGTCGTCGATGTTGCATCGTCGTTGTTGCGTGGCTTGTTATCTTCTCCCACCATTTTTGCATTTTTATGGAGGTAATGGTTGTTTATTAAGTTTTTTTGTTTTTTTGTCTTTGATTTTTTGGTATGCATGTTGATTCTTGTGAATGGATAGAGGATTTAGGGCAGAAATGTTAATGTTAAAAGGTTTAGTTTTGAATTTTTGTTGTGATGTTGAGATATAAAATTCATGCACATAAGCTGTTTGACAAAATGTTAACAGATGAAAAAATTAGTTTTTGTGAACATGCATGGAAAGATTTGATGGACATTAAGAAGAGCATTACAACTCCTTGGTTAATATTAGAGGATTTC
>JAOSBK010036045.1:0-23304 GCA_027568895.1 Erythroxylum shatona | reverse complement strand
AAGAAGTATGGTCTTGTAATTGTTGATGACTTCACTAGATTTTGTTGGATATTATTTTTGGCACATAAGGATGAGTCTTTCAAATGTTTTAAAGTCCTTTCCAAAAAGTTACAAAATGAAAAAGGAATTTCCATTGCTAGAATTAGAAGTGATCATGGTGGTGAACTTCAAAATGAAAAATTCAGAATATTTTGTGAAAAGAATGAAATTTTCCATAATTTCTCTACTCCTAGAACTCCACAACAGAATGGAGTTGTAGAAAGAAAGAATAGGACGATTCAGGAAATGGCAAGAACGATGCTCTGTAAAATGAATCTTCCTAAATATTTCTGGGCAGAAGCTGCAAATACAACTTGTTATATTCAAAACAGAATACTTTTGCGACCATGGTTGAATAAAACTCCATATGAGTTTTGGAAAGGAAGGAAGCCTAATATTTCTTACTTCTATCCATTTGGTTACAAGTGTACTATATTGAATACAAAAGAAATATTGGATAAATTTGATTCTAAGGTCTATCCAGGAATTTTTATAAGATATTCATTATCTTTTAAAGCTTATAGGGTTTATAATCTTGCTTCTAAATCTGTTGAAGAATCAATTCATGTCAAATTTGATGATGGTTCTCAACCAGATAGAAGTAATGATACTGATAACGAAACCCTATCAGTACCCTTGGTTGATAAGGTAGATGTGTCACCATCAGATGTTCCTCTAGATAAAGTAGAAGATATTCCTAAAAATTTTAGTGTGAAAAAGGACTGAAAATATAAATCTTCTCACCTAGAAAATCTGATTATAGGAGAAACTTCAGAAGGTGTGAGAACTAGGTCTAAATTCAGAAGAGAAGCAAATGTAGCTTTTATTTTTGAAGTAGAACCTAAGAAAATTGATGAAGCTTGGATTTTATCCATGTAAGAGGAGGTGAACCAATTTACTATGAATAAAGTTTGGTCTTTAGTTCCCAGACCCTCCAAAAAGTCTATCATAGGAACAAGATGGGTGTTTAAAAATAAACTAGATGGGTCAGGTAGAGTAAGTCGTAACAAGGCTAGATTAGTAGCTCAAGGCTATAATCAACAAGAAGGAATATACTATAATGAAATTTATGCTCCTCTAGCTAGATTAGAAGCTATTAGGATTTTGCTTGCATATAATGTTTTTCATGATATAAAAATGTTTCAAATGGATGTGAAAAGTGCCTTTTTGAATGGTTTTATAGATGAAGAGGTTTATGTAAAGCAACCTCCTGGCTTTGAAGATTCTAAGAAATCAAATTATATCTATAGATTTCATAAAGCTTTGTATGGCTTGAAATAAGCTTCTCGAGCTTAGTATGATTGTCTAAGTTCCTTTTTGATTGAGAAGGGTTTTAGTAGAGGACATGTAGATAAGACTTTATTTAGAAAATGTATTAATAATGATTTCATCATAGTATAGATATATGTTTATGATATTATCTTTGGTGCAACATCTAAAAAGCTATGTTCCAGTTTTGAAAATCTGATGAAAAGTGAATTTGAAATGACCATGATAGGTGAATTAAAATTCTTTCTTGGTTTACAAATTAAGCAAATAGAAGAAAATATGTTTATTCATCAACAGAAGTATATCAAAGAACTGTTGGTTAAATATGGAATGGAAAAAGTGAAACCTATGTCAACTCCTATGTATCCTTCAAACCTTTTATCTAAGGATGAAGCAGGTAAGAAGGTTGATCAAACTCTTTTTAGAGGAATTTTTAGTTCTTTACTTTACCTTACAGCAAGTAGATCTGATATTCTGTTTAGTGTCTATTTGTGTGCAAGATTTCAAGCAGATCCTAGAGAATCTCACTATATTGCTATTAAAAGAATTTTGAGATATTTTTCAGGTTCTTCTGATCGTTGCTTGATGTATGAGAAAGGTAAAGATTTCAGGTTATTTGGTTATTGTGATGTTGATTACGCTAGAGATAGGATTAATAGGAAGAGTACAAGTGGAGGTTGTCACTTTCTTGGCCATAATCTAGTTTCTTGGTCAAGTAAGAGGCAAAGTTCAATTGCTCTATCTACTGCAGAAGCTGAATATATGTCAGCTGCAAGCTGTTGCTCATAGACGTTATGGATCAAGTATCAGTTAGAAGATTATTCAATACAAGAAGAACAACTCCCAATTTTCTGTGACAACACAAGTGCTATAAACCTATCGAAGAATCTAATACAACACTCGAGGATATCTTCACTAAGCCTTTGAATGAAGAAAGATTCAAAGAAATCAGACAAAACTTGAATATGGTAGTGCTGAGTGACCAATCGTCTGACACGTCATGAGCCAGATGATTTTCCTAGTAAAGAAGATAAAAAGTTATAGGTTTTCAAGAAAACAATAACGGTAAGTTGCAGATGGTAATTTTTTTTTCAAGAGAAGGTATTAGAGGGAAATCTTCTCAAAGATTTTAGAATATCACCTACTATAGAATATTCTTGAAATACTTTGAAATTGACTTTTACATAACTCTCAACAAAACGTTTCATTGCCCTGTTCTTGATATCAAGTTCTTTCTGTTCACATTCTCATCTTCAGATACTAACATCATTACTTTGAGAAAAATACATTTGTATGTTTAGTTTTTATCGTTTACATATCAAAAATGGAGCAATCTATGATTTATGGAAGACATGTTGATTTTGATTCTTTGAAGGAGAACCAGATGGACATTGAACCAGAAGTTGAAGCAGTTGGATGGAAAATTTTCTTTCAAGTTCGTGAAACAGTCTATCTGATTGAGTTATATGAGTTTTGGAAGAATGCAAAAGTTGTAGACGATACCTTAATATCAATGGTAGATAGATTGTCGGTTATTATGACACTGGATTTAATCGAAAAAGTTAGTGAGTGTCCATATGTTAGAGTAAAGTCTTCTCATAACACAAAATGGATGACTCAAGGCAATATAGACAAGGCACACATCAATCGACAACTATATGGAAGTAGTGACCCAAAATACGAGAAGGCGTCAACTCTTGTTCCGAAGGCTAGGTTTCTACATGCGCTACTTTTTCATTGTGTTCTACCAAGATCAGGATCGAAGAACGTTGTGACGATAATAGATGAACAATATTTGTTTCATCTACTCAATCATCAACCTATTAATCTTCCATACTTAATTTAAAGTACATGATGAAGTCGAAGAGAGATTCAAGTTCCTTGCCGTATGGTATGCTGCTAACAAGAATCTTTAGAGAACCTGGAATTCTTCTTGACAGAGAAAACAGGGTGAAGATGGATGTGAAAAGCATCATTAATGCGACCACTGTTAGTAGAATGGGATTAAAGATTCTAGATAACTAAAAGCCAAGGGCTGAGGGGGAGCATATTGTTAGACGCAACTAGAGTGAAAATGTTACACCCGCAAGAAAGACAAAACCTCAATCCACAAGAAGAACATCTATAGAAGAAAAGAAAGAAAAATCGTTAGATGTATCAATAAAAGCTAAGACGATTTCACAAAGAGAAAAAAGACAGGTGAAACAGTCTTTACAACAAGTGCCATTGAAGAGAAAGGGAGAGACATTTCATTCCAAGAAATCCAAATAATCAAGAAGGTCACCAAGATTATTAACCTTGCCTCAACAAGAACAGAAGAAAGAGAAAGGTATGCTCTTGTGGTGAAGATTCTGGAAATATAGAGAAAGCACCTCATGTTACTAGATCATTGGTCTCAATTTTACAAAGTCAGTCAGCAAAATCAACTGAAGAGACAGAACTTAAGAGGAAATTAGTGTTTGAAAGGAAGAAGCCTCAACAACAACTTCCTTCTAGACTGGTAGAAGAACATAACAAGCTAAAGACTAGTCAGAAAAAGAATACTTCATCTAATGTTCAATAGAAGGAAAAGTCAGTTGAACACAAATCAACACGTTATAATCTTTCTCAACCTATCAGCAAGGAGGATTTGAGAATGAAGGTAATAGAAGAATCGGTACCTGTAAGAAGTAGAAGCTCAATCATTATATGAGAACCTTTGAAAAGGTTAATCAAGGTACAAGTCTAACCCCTACTGATCAATGATTGATTAATACATCTATTAAATCATGAAGAAAGAAGATTATATGGTATTCTGCAAGATGAAAAGTCAGAACCATATCCAATGAAGACGTCCAAGGATTGATATACAATTTACCCAATCACAAGCAAAACATTGATCAAAATTGTGCCAGATATATAGCCGAGATCTTCAAACATTGTATACAATGAAGAAAAAGGGAAAAAGAAGATGTTCCCTAAAGGAAATAAAGATGATCTTACAAAAGATCAGATACAAGCAGCTGTGAAGAACATAGATGAAGCATGCAATGCAACTCAACCTAGAGAAATCTATGTCTCACATTATATTCAAAACCATCAGGAAGTCAGTGTGGATGCTCCACCACATATGCAACTTTCAAGGTAGTTGGAAGAGTTATAAATGGACAGTACATAACTATTATGGTTGAAGGTATCAGTTTCAACTTAGAGACATTTATGCATCTGATCATGCATTTTATACCTTTAAGTTTTATACCATCAATTAAAGACGTACTACACCTTCTTGGATAACCAAATCCAAAACTACCTAGACTTGATGACCTTGATCTGCCAGAAAGAAAACAAACATTCAAACCTCCTGTTATCAAAATCATAGAATTAGATGTTTTACCTTCAGAACTATCTGTTACTAAAAACTTCCATCCACCAAGCACACCTCAACAAAATTTTACTATTGTTTTGGAGGAAGTCAGTCAAACATAGAAGGAAATTCAGGAAGCCTTAATAACGGAAATTGAGGAAATTCATACTAAGGTTGATGATCTGAGTGACTCAGTAGGTGAGTTTCTATTGAACAAGACCTTAAGTTGATCCGCACTGAAATACAATGAATATTTTCTGAAATCATGAAGCATCTTCGGTGACATTTTTTATTAATAAAAAATAGGGGGAGGAGAGCAGAAGAAAGATAGTATATGGGGAGACTAGAGACAAGAAAACAAGATAGAAATGACTATAAGTTTTTTTTATATCATATATGTATTTCATATATGCATGTGCATTTCTTTTGTTGTCTTATTATTCATCGTCTGACTAATATTCATTTATTTATTTTTATCTTTCTAAAATTATGATTATTTGTTATCATCAAGAAAGGGGAGATTGTTAAGTCAAGAAGACTTCATACCTATTAATTTTGGTGAAAATCAAATAATAATATTAGAAATAAATGAACTATTTTGATAAGCGTGTTAAGTGTGCAGAAAAATAGAAGTATCATATAGTCATCACAGAAGAAACAAAATATAGAAGAAGCAAAACACAGAAGAAGCAAAATACAGATTACACGTCATCATAGAAGAAGCAAAACACAAACGACGCATCATCACAAAAGAAGCAAAACACAAAAGAAGCAAAGCACAAACAACACGTCATCACAAAAGAAGCAAAACATAGATGACACGTCATCACAGAAGAAACAAAACACAGACAACTCGTCATCACAAAAGAAGCAAAACACAGAAGAAGCAAAACATAGACGACACATCATCATAGAAGAAGCAAAATACAAAAGAAGCAAAACACAGACGATACGTCATAATAAAAGAAGCAAAACATAGAAGAACAAAACACAGATGACACGTCTTCACAGAAGAAGCAAAACACAGACGACACGCCATCATAGAAGAAGCAAAACACAGACGATACAGAGAAGAAGATACTTTAGTACATCGAACAGTTAGTTACTTAGAGTTAGTTACATAACTCAACTAAATAACGATTTCTAAAAGAAACAAGAAGCAGTTTTCAAGAAACAGTTGGAGACTTAGGCTATAAATACTAGTCGTAGTCGAAGACTGAAGAAGTTAGAAGTTTTAAGCTTTAAAGTTTTACATACATAGAAAAATTCTGTATTCAGAATGTGGTACAAGAGAGCAAACGCTACTGTAACGAAAAGCTCACAATATCTTTTCTAGTGAGAGAAAGAAAAGGCTAAGAGCCTGGAGAGGCTAAGATAGAAAAAAGAATACTTTGTGTAAGGGACCTGAAAAGGCTCTGGAAGGGAAGAAAGAATACTTGTAAAGTTGAAGAAGTATAGTGAAATCTCAGACGAACTCTGAGTACTGGACGTAGCCCAAGGTTTAGGGTGAACTAGTATAAAATCGCAACGTCTATTCTCTAACCTTACACTTTAATTTTCTTATTGTTAGAAAAATAGATATAATTTATTTGCGATTCAAATACGTAGCTCCTTTAGTATAATATCTTTAGTATTCATTTGATGGTTGAAGAAGTTTTTCCAGAAATATCAAAAGTTTTTGTATTCACAAAAAGATTACACAATTCAACCCCCTTCTTGTGCATTTCATATACTTTAAATGAATTCTATATTAACAAGTGATTTACTTTAGAGGATATAACAAAACAACTCCAAACGGGACTTACACTAAAGGAATCAATCAAGAAGAAGGTTAAGGAGCACACGGATGAAAACCTTAATATAACACAAAAGAGAGACGACCTAGGGGATTTTTACAATCCTTGCAGTATTAATGGATTTAAAATAGACTCGACATTCGTAGATTTGGGAGCAAGTATTAATATGATGCCTTATACCTTTAGCCAAAATTAGGATTAGAATAGTTAGAACCCATAAAGATGTTGATGAAGATGACAATCAGAACTATTCATTGGCCGAAGGGTATTATTAAGGACTTTAAAGTATAGATCGATATATTTAGCTTCCCTACATACCTATGTATTTGATATTGGAGAAGATGTGAAAATCCTATGGCCCTTGGATGACCATTCTTGGCTACTACTCTCTCAATAATTGACATTGATGGGGGTGAACTAACTCTGAGGGTCGAAGAGCACCAAATATCCTTCACTGTGTTGAAGAAAGATAACAATTCTCCCTTACTTTTAGTTAGCACTAAAGAAATCGAACCTCAAGGACAATGGGAATAACTTGAGGAACCTGGGAATGGATTTAGAAAGAACCGATCGTGGAGGAGAAGGCAAAAGAAAGTGAAACAGAAGGAAGGTGGAACCTAGGGCATGGTAACTCATGTGCAAATTGTAAGATCAATGGCTACGCTACCATTGCAAGATTCATTTAAACCAGCTTAAGTATAAGAAGAGCGTTGAGCTACCGAAGTTAAAAGAAACGTTAAATGGGAGGCAACTCATGGATTGTTAATTCCATTTTATTTCTTTGATTTTTGATAGCTCGAATTATATAGTTAGGTTATTTTGTTTCCAAATAAGGTCGGGAAGATATAAGACTTCGACATAAGTTATATGATCAAAGAAAGCAAAAACATAGGTGAAAGAGCTATAAAAGAGTTACAAAGTGATATTAGGAATGTGGAGAAGTACAAAAGAAGAGAAAAAATCAGAAATTGGTGGAAATAAGGCCACGATCGTGGCCTGCAACAGGGTAAACATGTCTCACACAATTTTTAGTTTATCTTTTTACCATTTTACCCTTCATTGACCTATATATTCATTTCTTACTTCACCTTTTCATTCATTTTCATTTTAACTTTATCTCTCTAAGTTTAGATCCTCCAAATGCTCTCACTTCTCTCTAACCAACTTCCAAATTCCCATTTTATTTCAAACTTCACCTACTTGCAATCCAATATGCTATGAATCAAGTAGTCAGTGAAGCGTAACCAATCATCAGGATGGAATCATGTCTCAGGACGAGGGCGAAAGAATAAGGCAACAAGCTTCAAAGCACCCTTCCCAATCTACAAAGAGGAGGAAGGTATTTGTTTCCAAGCCCTTAATGTTAAACAAATAGTAGTCCTAAAATATTTTGATTTTGATATGCTTAATAGGTTAGAATTTCGGGATAAGTTGGAGAATCTAGTAGAAAGAATTTAGTGGATGAAGTTTATAAACTTCCAACACTTTGTATACCAAGAGCTCACACTCGAATTCTTCATTTCCCTTTATTACAAACGTCGTAACCTTAAAGAAATGTGACTTAGGTTATAGGGATGAGCTTATAAGCTAAACATCAAAATCATGTTTGATATTTGTGAGTTCCCTGAATCTTCCATTATCGATCAGTACAGTGATTTTCGTGCTTCTCGCTACTAGAATGAGCTCACTGGGTTAGAGTGATTTGACATTAAAAATGCCCACAATAACATTATAAGAACCCATGAGCACTTGTTATTGCATAAATTTATATGTCAAATGGTTTTTGACAAATCAGAAACCAACAAGTGCTCAACAAAGGAATATTTTCTATTGTGGTACATGGATTACAACATCCTAGTGTGTACCTCCACATATTTTCAGATTGCTATTGTTGCAACTCTACGCAAGAGGAGTAACAATTTGGATATTAGGTATTTGGTTTTTTCCATTGTTGAGTACTACAACATGGATGGTAGTGGCCTAACTGTCTACCTCCCTAATTTCCTAAATTACCATCATTTGTGGTGTGTTGAAATCCTTAAGTCCATTTAATATGGAACTTTGGGACATCAGCTAAAAGACTCATATAAAGATCAAGGCAAGTCAGGCAAGTTCGAGTACAGCGTCGCCTCAGCAGGTAAAAGAGGACTCAACTAATGAGGAGTCCAAAGAGGAAGAACATATAGATGAACCGGGCTAGAAGAAAGTTCTTAATACAATCTCTGCTAATACCAAGGTAATTACAATTACATTTGCCAAGAACTTTAAAAACATGAAGGGGATGGCCCAAACATAACAATGCCACAGCTGGGATATACGTCGTATTCATCGATACTTCGAGGTTCAAAGGGTCCAATTGTCACCTCCGAAACCATCACCATGAGGTTTTGTTTCTAACCCTTTTCTTTTAAGGTTGGTCTTTATTTTTGTTTATGTTTTATTTTATTTTATGTTTCTTCTTTCCATGTGTGTTTGTTTGTCTCCTTCTCACATTAAGGACAAAGAGTTGTTCAAGTATGGTAAGGGTTATATGTTTTGCTTTATGTGTGAATTTTGTATATTGTATGATAGTTTGTTAAGCTACATTTTGTGAATTATGTGAATGTATCGATGACTTAGATGGATTGAAATCAATTTAATTTTGAACATAATCTATTAGGTTGTGAAGAGTCATTAACTCATGAAATTAGTAATCTACGTTGTTTAGCTAAATATACAAGTTAATTAGGATTTAGTGTTAGCTTATCACCCTATAAGTTGTCACATTCATTCGTAATTTTAGATCTTTCGACTTAAGTAACTTTGCTAGTATTTTTCATGAAAACAAGTAGTTTAAGCAACAAGGTAGGCAATAAATTTTTTTTGTTAATTTTAAATAAATAACTATTTCGTTGGCCTTCAGGTTATGAATAGAGCTAGTAGCTAATTAAGAACATAATGTAGCTGATTAACTAGATCGACACGCATCACAAATGTGTGCCTTCACGTTCAAAGAGTGTAATGACGTTCTAACCAAATAGCTTATTAAAAACATGACTTAGTTAAGTAATAGGGTCAACATTCATCACCAATGTTTCCCTCCGTGTAAAAGACTAGGTCTATGTCGATAAAAAGTAAATAAAAATAAAAATGTGAGTTTTCTAATAAAAATGTACCGAACTTGTAAATAGCTTAACTTTTCATGAAAACGTACATAAGAGTAGTTATAGAGTTTGAACGATCAAATAATTATTAATGCAAGTGTACAATTAAAAAGGGTGAATTTGACATTTGGGTATTGATTAAAATGTAAGTTTAGTCCAGAGCTCCTAGATGTGGATTTTGTATGTTAATGATTTGGAATAACTAGAATGATTGTGCTTTAAGTTAAATTTATTTCATGAAGTTGAAGTCATTATCTCATTATTGCATTGCGTCTTATGTAATTTTGTGTGTTTCTTGTTTTGTTTGCTAGAGGACAATAAAATATTTAAGTATGGGGATGTTGATAAGTGTAAATTACATCGTGTTTTAGGGCCTAATTTGATTTGTGTTTAATTGTTAATTTAATCCTTTACTATGTGTTTAGGTTAGAATTGTGTTAATTTATTAATTATTTACATTTTAAGTGTTTTACGATTTAGTACATGTCTTTGAGCTTAATTATTATATTTTTAAGGTACCTTGATGTGTTTACTAGTGTTTTAGGGTTAAAATTGAAGAACGAAGAAGTTTTGGAGACATTTGGGCTGAAACAATGGCGTATGATCGTGCCATGCCAGGCCACAATCTTGACAAAAACACCAGAGTTGGCCCATGATTGTGATAGAAGCATAAAGAACGACCCATAATCGTGATGGCTATGTCGGGCAGACGTGCAGACACTAAAAAACATCATGTTTTGAGGGATTTATTGTACCTTTCAGACCCAAAAAAACCCTAGGGTTGCTTAGAACAAAAGGATATTTAAGGAAAAAGAAAAAGAGGTAGAAGAAGCTTTTGCATAAGCGACCTTGAGAAACCCATTAAAGAAATCATTGAGAGATAGAGAAAAAGAAAAGAGGGGAAGAAGCTGACTCGACCTACTTTTCAGATAAGGAGTTTCCCGATGTCGCTGCCTCCCATCATCCGTTCATATTATATTTCCTATTTAATTTCAGTTTTATTAGTTGATGATATGATCTAGAATGTTGATGATGTTGTAAAATCACATTCAAAGTTTTATTCTTGTATTAATGAAATCTGATTGTTTATATGTTTATTGGATTTGTTGTGATTTAATTCTACGATTGCATAACTTGATAATAAACTAAAAGGGTGAATCAAATAAAAATGATTAAATTAGGCTAACGAAAGTCAGGTGATTTAATAGAAATGAAAATTAAATCAAATCGGTAAATTGTGTGAAGAGAGATCTTGCATGGGTTTCCAATAGTTTATTAGAGAACTTAAGAACTAATTAGGATTTTGGATAGGTTGTAAATTGAGAGATTGTGACCTCCATAATCTAATTAGGGTTTATGATTTAGGGTAAATGGTTATAACTAGAGAGAGATTAATCAACCCTAGGATCGTCTAGAACCAACAATCTAGTAATTCATAATCAGTTACATTAGCGTTAAGGATAGGTAAAATTCCTTTCTCTCAACTGGTAATTTCTTTAGGTTGATTCTTGGGTGTATTGCAATTGCTTAGTAATTAGTATTTCTGTGATTGATTCTTAATTGAATTTGATGGATTAAATTGGGTTCTCATTTTTAGTTTTATGCAGTTTGGATTTCTGTTATTGTTCTGGCCTTAGATTTTAAGATTAGATTATCCCTCCTCGTGGGATTGACACCTTAGGCACTAAGCAATTGAACTGTGTGCTTGCAAATTATCGAGGGCTATTTACTAAAACTTAGAAACAACCAACACTTGATTAGTTAGGCCATTAAAGAATCTAAAAGGTGCTCCAGGCGTTTTCATAGCATGGAGATTTTGAATGTAGATGAAAGTGTGTTCTGAAAAGGAATTTTCACCAAATAAAGCAAATGATGAGGATACTCTGCTAACCAATTTGGATTAACTAAAGCTGGAGCAAGCTTTTTTTGATCAATATATGCCTATGTTGCTTATTAGACTAGGTGATATCCTCCCTTTAAATCTTAGATTAGTAATTTTAAACTTCTAAAACAGTTCAGTTAGGAGGTGAGCCTTAGAGCAACTGGTAAAGTTACTCCTTTGTGACCATAAGGTCATAGGTTTAAGTCATGGAAATAGTCTCTTTGTAAACATACAAAGAGAAGACTACGTATATTATGAGCCTCCCCAAAGCCCAGTAAAACGGGAAGCCTTACACACTGGGTAGGTTAACTTTTTAAAACAGTTCAACTAGCTCTCTTTATGAGTGTTGTAGGAAAAAAGGATTCTAGCATTGTAATTAGAATTATGATTTTGAGTAACCTCTTAATCAACTCCTCAAAACTTTGAAAAAACAAAAATTTGGGAATGTTTTAGTTTAGTTTCTAGAGGTCCTACTAGGAATTTCTTTTCCAAAATAGTCACCTTAACCATTACTTTTTTTAGAGGGTCTTTAAACCTTTAACATCACAAACTAGAATCATTTAGGGAATTTCCCCTGTGAATTTATTCTTGGCCTTCCTTTAACAGATCTTCTTTTCAAGCTTAATTTAATATCTCAGCCAGTTTAACATTTCCATCATTTTCTACCAACATATTTTGAGCTATATATTTTGCGTCTATTGGTTTCATTTACTTTGAAATATCCCCTTGTATAATTGAATTCCTTTCATTTTCATTATTTTGTGTTTCTTGAATAGTTGAAAGGATAGGTTGTAATTTTATCCACCTAAATTTTCGAGAGGATGGGCTACTTATTCAAGATTGTTTCATTGCTCTATAATTCATTGATAAAAGAAAAAAAAATCATATTTTGCTACTAATTTCACTAGTTCATTTTGTAACTCTTTCACAGGCTTTTCCATCTGATCTGTTATATTCTCAACTATTCCCTCATTCTGCAATTCCAGAGTAACAAAAGTAAATGCTATGATTTCTTAATTCATTTGAATTCACATCCTGCATTTCCAAGTTAATAGAGGAGGGATTCTCCAACTCCTTACTTGCTACTGAACCTTTTTTTCAGGTATAGTTCTTGGTTCACTTAGCTTATTACCTCCTTTAACCTCTTGCAAATCTAAGTTATCAACAACTATCCTATTTCCAAGTGATTTTTGGTTTTCATTCTCCTCCACAGTGCATTTGACCTGCTTTAGGTTATCCGATTTTGAAATCTCAGAAGTTGACGTCCCTATAATTTCGTCGTGACTCCCAGGTTTGAATAGATTTCTAGTAGGAAGCTTGCTTTTCTTCACAAAATTAGCTTTCCATTGATAGGATATTGGCACAACAAATTTTTTAAGATCACCTAACTTTATTACTGGCAGCTGATCAGGTAACATAGAGTCCCTTTTAACCTCGATATAAATACATTTCATATTAGCTATTTCGGTGTTCATATATATAGGCTTCCTAAGTGAGCTTGCCAGGAAACTTAATCCTTTAATCGTCTAGAATTCAAAGGGAATGAGCCCACAAAGGAAAAGCATCAATATTTATCCTATCAAAATTAGTACCTAGCCTCCATTTTCATATTAATATAGGTTGACCATTAATGTGTCTTAGACCCTGTTTGATGATCTCATTAAGGCTATGCTCGCTTGAGAACGTGAATAGGAAGGAGTCATCATTTATCATCATCACTTTCTCAAGACCCCTCTTATCCCACGTAGTAATGGCCCAAGCTTGCACAACTAGAAAAATAAGCCTCTTGTTCCATAATACACCCACCAAAGTAGTAAACAAACCTTGGCTCCAGTCTTTAGAAGATCGAAAGGAGGTATAAGGGTTCCCTTTTCCATAACTTTTTGAAAATGTTTAAGCTCTCCGTTATTACATTGGATCTAGGCTTTAGTTCTCTAAGCACCTACATTTTGGTTGGCACCAGTTGTAGCATTCATCTCACTAGCTATTGAAGAAGAGTTCTCCCCTAAATTTGTAGTCTTAAGTGAACTGAAGAGAGGTGGGAAGTCTTATAAGTCCCCTCAACCCCCTCACATTCTCCATCATCCAGGCCTTCAAAAGGCCTACTAAGTGAAGCGAAGTCAATATCTAAGGAGCCAAAGGCATTGTTTAAGGAAGTAGCTTAGCAAAAACGAGAGAGAAGATTTCGAAAACAAGGATCTACTAGGGGCAAGATGGTCAAATGACTAGAGAGAAGGAAGAGAAAAGTCAAAGTACAAAGAGAGAGATTCATGCCTTCCATTTTTGCGTTCACTACAAATTTTTAGCAGCCAAAATCCTGGCTTTAATTAGATTAAACCCTAAAATACTAGCAAAAAATCAACCATATTTCTAATTTTTTAAGCTTTAGCTACTAGTTAATAATTCTTCTTTTTGTCCTATATTATTAATTTTTTCCAATACGATCACAAATCAATTACTAGAATTCCATTGGCTTCCAACCAAGAACTTTTTTCCTTCATCGATTGTTAGGTTCTGATTGTTGTTTCATTATAAAAATGAAGCAATTATAGGCTAATATATTTTCAATTTTTGTTATGTAATATGACAAATTGTCATAAATAACATATGAAAGTTAGCCCAACATTTTTTGGAACTTTCTTAGGACCTAAATGAGTTCGCGTTTAGAGCACACTACAAGAAAACAGGACAATTTGCGACATTTTAAAAATGTCACAGAATCTCAAAAAATGTCATAGAATACATTCTGCAACGTTTTAAAAAACGTCACAAAAATGTTGCAGAATGTGGTGTATGCAAAAGGTTTTTGCGACAGTTTTGGTAAAACATCACAGAAAATACAGACATTCCGCGACGTTTTAAAAAATGTCACTAAAAGATTAGTCTTTCTATGACATTTTTAGGAAACATCATGGAAAGTCCCATTTTGACTTTCCGCAACGTTTTCTAAAAACATCGCGATCTGCGACGCTTTTATGAATGTTTTACAAAACATCAAAAATAGAGTTATTTTCTTTTAATTATTATTTTTATTTTTGAAAATAATTAAACTTTAATAATTTTTCAATTTTAATAATGTTTTAAAATCTTATTTGTTTAATAACTTTTGTGAACTCAAAATGTTAGACATCGCAGAATGTGACATTCTGTGATGTTTATACAAAAACGTCACAAAAAGTTGTATTATTTTTTAATTATTATTTTTTCCATTTTTTGAAAATTATTTTAATTTAATAATTTTTTATTTTAATAACTATTTTTTAAAATACAAAATTTTAATTCTTATTTATTTAATAGCTTTTGTGATCTCAAAATGTTAGTACAAATATTGCTTCAAATTAGACCTGTAATGTCATATAGGCAGTCACGGATTATGTTAGAATTTCTTGGAAAATAAAAACAGGAAAATAGGTCTTTAACATTACTGATGATATTGAGGAGCTGCATCGATTGTTATGGAACAAAGAATTTGACATTTTATTCATCACATTTAAAATTTGATGAAGACAATTACACAAAGAACACTCCCTTAAAATGCCCAACACACCTGAATACCTAAAATAAAAAAAGACAAACATTCCCTACCCATATGAAACAACTGAATACTACCATACCATTCACTATACACCACCTCTAACTAGTAGTGAGACAGTTAGTCATTAGGTACCATAAAAGAACATCACCCACGCAATTAGTAAAAAGACAAACTACGTTGTTGCCAAGCAGCTCCTCAAATTCCTCAATGAGGAAATCAAGACATCTTAAAATTAGGCTGCGAGAACTATGATCACGATGAGAAGTACAATTCCAAAGATAACCAAAAGCAAGCAAGTATGCACAAAAACACAAAAAATAAATCGCAAAATTGTAAATCCAAAGTACTCAAGAGACTTTAACCCATCCAATTAGAGTCATATGATGCTTTTGGCCCCAAATGCATGACCTATTTGATCTCTCAAGACATCCCCACCACATGCTTTATCCAATCCATACTTATCATGGCCTGATAGTATGTACATAACTTATCAGTAGACTCAACTTATATTAACTCAACAGTAGGAGTATAGAGGAGACCTGCCAAGCCAAGCATTTTTCTGCAAGTAAAGACAAATAAGATTCTTAGTAGCAGGGCCACTCTCCTTTAACTCGAGCCCTGAAATCACACCTAAATGTGACAACCAACATTAAAAGGTAAAATGATTACACCAAAGGGAAAAAGATAAGGTAGAAATACATTGAGAAAATTTAAATCTAGTCAACAATTTTTTTGACTAGTCTTGACTAGTTCTCGCCCAAGTAGACCAGGGGCCATTGATATAAATATTTAGGGAGATGTACTGAACTTGGTCCTGGTAGCCTATGATTGAACAAAAAATAAGATGATAACCTAGTATAGTTGAGCAAAAGAGCAAACTCATCTCTTGATAACCAAAAGGCAAAAGATAATGCACAGCTAGTCTTACTATATTAATGATGTTCTCTTGTGGTGCTTCTCTAGCTCTTAGAAAAGGAACTTGGTTCTGAAGTTCATCGTTGAATAAACAAGCTGGTAAAGGAACACTTAGTTTGCAACATAAAAAAGGTTTAACATGAAATACAGTGACATGCCAACACATTATTGCAAGCATTTGACAGATATTCATTACTTTTTATCTACATTAAAGTGAGAAAGTTTGAAAGCCCATGCCAATGATAGCAGTTCTTAACCATAGAGGATAAAAAGAGAAGTGAAATGATTTTGAAAGACCTTTAATCCCAAAAAAGTTCTGTCCAGATAAAGACAGTGAACAAACCCACTATAATTAATAGAGAATGCAATAATGTAGATGTCCCATATACTAATAAAACAATTTATCATCTAAAATTAGTGATTTCTTTTTTCTTTTTTTTTAGTTACAACAATCCTCATACTTAAAGCACCATCCAAATTCAGTAGGTGGTGACCAAACTTAAAGCCAACTTCTATAGACACCACACTAGGACCTCTTATAATTTGTTAGAACTCAAAACCACGTGGACTTACCAAATCAATAGGAAACATATCGAATTTACTTACATTTGTATCAAAAACTGTGCAAGGGATAGTATTGGAACAAGTTCATCATTTGAATGTCTATCAGCAGGCAGTTCTGATAGACAAACCACAAGAATTCTCCCTACCATGAGCATCTCATCTTCTTCACCTTCTTCACCAAGTATACTCATGTCCAGTGTTTCCCGCGCCTCCCCAACTTGCTGCAAATGACAAAGCCAACAACCTAAACTACCCCTACTAGCTGCTTCTCCATCCACATCAGAGAGATCTTGCAATGTCAAGCAAGACTAAAATTAACATTTCTCCATCCACATCAGAGAGAATCCATTAAGATTAGGGCTTCCCTTCACACACAAAATTCATCCAAATTTAGAAGTACCAAAAAAATTTTAAATTAGGATACAAAATGGAGGAGAAATCACTTCCATTACTAAAGTAGCCGAAGTAAAGAAGATAAATGAACTTGGGATGATGTTTAATTCTTTTTCTCCTCCAATTTTGATTCTTTGAAAACCATTTATGCAAAACGTAATCCCACACGAAGTCGGACACTAAGAGCTCTCCAACATATTAGGCCAATAAACATGTTAAATTTGTTCTAGTTAGTGCCATATAACCTACCAGAAGCTATTTCAGGGAAAAAAACAAAGAGGAGTTAAAACATCAGCAAGAATAACCCACAAGAAAACCTAGACACTAATCAAGAACCCATTTTGTGTTTGCATGTGCAAAAGCAAGCAAAGCTAACAACTGGGCAACACAAATTCAATGGGACATAATAATAAAGAGGAAACAGATAAAGGAAAAAAACATAAGAAAAATGAGGGTAAAGTGAAGAAGTATACAGAGTGCTAGAGTACCTATCCCTGAGTTAACCGCTAAAGGATTGGATGAGAGAATTGACTGAACCACATTCAAGTCCCCAAATCTCGATATGATGTAGAGGTCTGCACCATCTCCTCTACTTATTCCCATTTAATTTACTTACCAAAATTGGAGGAGAAAAAGGAGATGTGAATTAGAGTTTAAAACAATTTAATACTTTCTAAGAGACTAAAAAAAACAAACGGGCCTAGGAGGAGGGACATCATCAGTGTGCGAGGCCTGATAGATATGTAGTTTGGAATTTCTAACAAAAACTTGAGACATGTTCGTAGTGAATTTGTTTTATTATGCTTCAAGATGCTACCTCTAGATCTTGAAAGTAGGTGTGTGGATGTCGGGGAAGGGAGGGGAATTAATCGAAACAAGAACAAGGAAGGTTAATGTTAATAAAGAAGAACATAATTGATGTGTAAAAGTATTGTTTTCCTTATACATTTATGAATAGCATTACACTGTATATATATAAGTCTTGTGATGCTTAAGATTGTGAGATAATTATAGATATGATACAGAGAATCAATTTAAATGAGATACGGAAGATAAGATGAAATATAAGATAAGGTAAATCATAATAATGCTTGTTGAGATTGTAGAAGATCATGTTTATCAGCCCCCCTAAAGTGCATGGTGAGTCGTCACAATGAGCTTGTCATGAAGATCGTTAAAGGTGAAAGAAGATAAAGCCTTGGTCATAAAGTCTACAAGTTGATCACAGGAAGGTAGATGCAGAATAGTAAGGTCCTTATTGGTAATCAAATCTCGAACAAAATGAATATCAATCTCGATATGCTTTGTATGAGTATGAGTGATTGGATTGGTAGCAAGAAATGTTGCACCTAGATTGTCACACCAAAGAGTGGCTAGGATATGAGAGAAACCAATTTCACCAAGAAGAGACTTAATCCAACAAATTTCTATAGTAGCATTAGCGATACTATGATATTTAGTTTCAATACTAGATCTGGAAACAGTGGGTTGCTTCTTTGCACTCTAAGAAATAAGGTTTGGGCCCAGAAAAATACAGTAAACAGATGTGGAATGACGGTCATCGGGACACCCAGCCTAGTCTGCATCATAGTAGGCTTGAATAGAGAGAGAGGTTTGTCGAGTCAAATGGATACCAAAAGTTGATTTGCATCAAAGGTAATGAAGGATCCTTTTAACAGCAGTCCAATGAATGTCGGTGGGATAATGGAGAAATTCAGAGACTTTATTTACGACAAACTGAATGTTAGGATGGGTAAGAGACAGATATTGGAGAGCACCAACAGTGCTTTGATATTCAGAAGGATCAGGAAGAGGGATACCATGATTTTTGGAGAGTGGAAGAGTTGGGGTGATAGGAGTAATGGCAGGTTTAGATTGGGTAAGGCCTGTATGGAGAAGAAGATCTTTAGTGTACTTTTTTTGGGTGAGAAGGAGGCCAGTTGGTGTGGTAGTTGCTTCTATCCCAAGGAAGAAGTGAAGGAGACCCAGATCTTTGATAGAGAAGGTAGTGTTAAGGTCTTGAATGAGATTGTTGATAAAAGAGGGGGAAGAGCCTATAATTAGGATATCATCAACATAGACAAGGAGATATGTGGTATGGGAAGGGGTGGAATGAACAAATAAGGAAGTGTCAGATTTCGTGGGGGTGAATTGTAAATCAAGGAGCTTTTAACTAAGGCGATGAAACCAGGCCCTCGGATCTTGTTTGAGACCATAGAGAGCTTTGTGAAGATGATAGACATAAGATGGTTTGTGAGGGTCAATAAAGCCAGAAAGTTGAGACATGAAAGTCAGTTTAGTAGGATTGTCATTAAGAAAGGCATTATGGACATCAAGTTGATGAACCGACCAATTTTTAGAGAGAGCAATGGTAAGTATGACACAAATGGTAGTGGGTTTGACGACAAGGATAAAAGTATCAGTGTAGTCAATGCCAGGAGACTGATGATAGCCTTTGGCAACTAATCGAGCTTTTGGTGTGGGAAACCCATTTATAACCAACAATATTAACATTAGGAGGAGGAGGGATCAGAGTCCAAGTTTGATTGTGATGTAGAGATGTGAACTCATCAAACATGGCTTGACACCAATGCGGGAATTTATTTTCTTGGGTGAAGTAGGTAAGATCAGGGGTATAGGAGGTTTGTGTGTTTATGGAATAAGTGACATAGTCAAAAAGGATCATAGGAACACGAGTGCTATCACGTGTACGAGTGATCATATGGTGGTGAGGTGAAGGGGAAGGAGGTGATGGGTTTGATGAGTGAGTGGAGTAGGTAGTGGGAGCAAGATGGAAGAAGGAGAGGAAATAGGTGAGATATTAGATTTGGAATTTGCATAAGGGAAAATAGTTTCAAGGAATCGAACATGTCGGGAGATGTAAAGTTTAGAGGCAATAGGGTCAAAAAAATGGTAACCTTTGTATTGTAATGAGTACCCTTTAAAGACACAATGGATGGACTTTGGGCTCAGTTTATCTATACAAGTGGCCCCAAAAAAAGGAAAGCAAGCACACCCAAAAACATGAAGGGGTGAAAGATTAGGTGGATTGAGAAACAGGGTTTCATGAGGGGACTTGTTATTGAGAACAAGTATGGGGAAGAGATTAATAAGGTAGGTAGCTGTGGAAAAGGCTTCGAAGAAAAAAGGTTTTGGTAAAGAGGCATGAAGGAGAAGAGTAAGCCCAACTTCGGTGATATAGCGAATTTTACATTCAGCAAGGCCATTTTCTTATGGGGTATGTGGGCACAAAATTCTGTATGATATGTCATGGGAGGTAAGATAAGTAGCAAAGGATCCTTTGATGAGTTTAGGAGATCCATCGCATTAGAAATCTTTAATTGTTGTAGAGAAGTGATTTTCAACAGTATTTTTGAAAAGTTAAAATTGAGAAAGTGCTTGATTTTTATGGGTTAAAGGAAAAATCCAGGTGTATCAACTAAAATCATCAACAAAAATAATGAAATAACGATAGCTAAAAAAGGAAGGAGAAGGTGAAAGACCCCAAATGTCACAATGAATAATTTGTAATGGCATAGTAGAAACACGTGATGATAAAGTAAAGGGAAGACGTGTACTTTTGCCTAATAAACATGAGGTGCAATTATTCAGTACATATGAGGACAATTTAAAAGGAAGAGATAATCTAGAAAGAATTGTTGAACAAGGATAACCCAAACGTTGATGCCATAGGTTGAGTTGAATGGAAGTAGCATGGAGGGCAACAAAATTTCTGAATCGGAGTGGGTCCTTCATAAGATAGAGAATGATGTAGATGGATCCCGCGAATAGAGGTGTCTTGGTGCTAAGATCCTTCACAATGTAACCAAATGGGTTAAACTCAATAAGACAAGAGTTATCTTTAACAAACTTGGCCACAGAAAGTAAATTAGCAGTAAGATTAGGGACAATTAAAACATTGTTGAGATGAAGAGAGAGAGTTGAAGTAGTAGAGGTGACGTTACCAGTGGAGGATATAGGAAGAGCTTGTCCATTACCAACAATCACTTGATTTGGACCATTGTAAGGTGTTTCATATTCGACAAGGTGAGGATCAAGTGTCATGTTATTGGTTGCTCCAGTGTCTGCCATTCAGGAATATTGCTAGAAGGAAGCATAGGTGAGTTTAAAGAGTGGCGAACGTTTAAGGCAGTAAAAGCAGTGAAAAGGTTATTTGGATAAGGCGTGGAATTTGTGGGACAATTTCAAGAGGCAGAGTAACGGAATTGACAATGGGTTGTAATGTGACCCCATTTCTAGAAAATTTGGCAACAGATGGATTTATTGTAGGTAGTGGACCGTGGGGAATAATTTGATTGGGTTGGGTATTGGTTAAAAGGGTGGGCTTGATGCTGCTGGGCTGGGTCTGGAAAAGAGGCATATGACTGAAGCTCATCTATTTGAAAGGAGGAAAGCTTATGCAGAAGCCCATTTCCATGCAGAAGTCCAGCCAAAGATCCAGGTCCAGGTGGAAATCCATATAGGTTAAAGGCGTTCCCATTTGAAGCACCGATGTGGAGATTAAGGTTGAAACCCATGTGCCCCCAACCCTACCGTCCATGAGTGCCACTACGTCCATTGGAGAAGGAGGATCTATGACTTGCGTAGGAGGTAACAAACGTCGAGTCAGAGGAAGGAGAAGAGTGAAAAGAGAGTAACCTTTGTTCGTGAATGAGTAATTTCACGCGAAGCTCGTTGAAGGAGACTGGAGATTTTTGGTGCACAATGGCTGTGATAAAAGACTCGTATTTCAACAGTAGTCCATTCAAGGTAAGAAGCACTAGGTCTTCATTGGATATTTTATCACTGATGGCAGCAAGTTCGTCGACTTTCGCAGAGACGAAGGCAAGAAATTCAGTAATGGAGTTTGTTCCTTTCTTCAGTGTGTGGAGTTGATGTCGAAGTAGAGACCGTTGTGAAGTTGATTGTTGCATGAAGTGATTTTCTAGAGCAATCCAGAGATCCCTCATAATGGTAAAACCGATTGCAAGTCTTGCAATCGACTTTAAGGGTTCGAAATTCAATGATGGAAAAAAACACAAAGTAATAATTAAATAAATCAAAATAATAACTAGACTTAATGATAGCAGTTATAAAATAGTCCCCAAAAATGGTGCCAAAAACTTGGTCAACAAAATCTGCAATCGCACAAAATCATTCCTAGTACCCACGCATTAAGCATTCCGAGGTGATCTCCCTCAAGGACTAGATCATCACTGCCAAATTAATTCTAATTATTTGCATGGAATCGGCCATAAAATCTAAAAGATGATTGGAGTTTTGTAGACAGTAAGCTGTAAATACTGAAAAACAACAAATAAGGATAAATCGAAGATTTGAAATTAGGGCTTGGGGTTCACCAACTCAAAAGATAGATTTATACATTATATGATTGATTGAATGTTAGGTTATGAAAACAGATGCACAACTTTACCTATATCTTTTCTCAAAGTATACAAGAGTATCTAACTAGTCGATTAACATCTCTCAATATGCAAACTAACTAGTTAAACTATGAAGAACAACAACCACAAGTTATCACACTAGCTTAGGCATCTCTACCTATAAGTCTAAGGTGTTCATCTTCCTAGAACATAAACCATATTTCACCTCTCAGTACATCGTATGGTTCCTAAGATTGCATCTATGGAGATCAAGCATAGAGACAACAGTGGAATACGAGAGAGATAAACATAACCTAAGAACTTTCATTCAACACTCAATCATCCCTAAAATACAAATCAATCCCCAAGTAGGCTACATCCCTCACCCTAAATGAGGTTTAGCTCCAGCACATGATACTAAAAGTTAGACACATAAAGATGCTCAACATTTAAGAAATAGTAGAGAGAGAAAATTGGAAGAAAACAAGACAATGTTGCCTCTAATCCTTGATGCAAATCCCCAAAGAATTCCTATCTTCCTCTTAAATTGTGCCTCCTTAAGTGGTAACCTCGATTTCAGTGTCCAACCTTCATATTAGGTCTAAAAAATGAGTATTTATAGTGTCTTGGGTCCTAAGAAACCTAGTTTCCCCTAAACAGGGGAGAGCAAATCGTGTTTGGCTGCCAATGTCTATTAAACGGACCTTCTTGGGTCTGAAAGTTCATTTTGCCACGCGATGTGTCTATTAAATGGACATGCACCAATCAACAAATTTCATGCCTTTGGCTCTTCAGTTGAAAAACTAGGAGTCCTCTTTGAAAATGTCCTTAAGTGGCCTTAATCCGACATCCACAAGAAAAGTTTGTTGGATTGGAAAAAGAAAGCATGTTATATTTGGAGAAACGGTAGATTTCAAAACTTTTAAGAAACTTAAAAGAAAGCATGCATGATGATAGATTTAAAAAAACTTAAAAAATTAAAACATTATACGACGGTTATTTTTCTTATCTATAACAGACTAAGTGATGGTGGGCCATCTT